>KQ990540.1:378066-401670 GCA_001598015.1 Dorcoceras hygrometricum
GATGTATCGACTCCTACATGCATCGGGGTCTCACCCAATCTCGCCGCCTTATGACCCCAAGTGAGTCGGCAAACGGGTCAAAGTGAGACGCCTATCATGTAGAGTCTCAATGACGTTTCGAGTCGTGAGGACTAATCAGTACAACCAAGACCTCGGATTTATCCACTCGACAAATGGTAACCACTTGGAAAGTCCGAACGAGGGTAGTTCGATAGATCACCAGGTCACTAACTATCTGCATGCTCAGAACATCACAATGTTCCCTACCAATGAAACATGGTACTTTGCATCGCAGATATCTAGCTCGGGCGGCCTTATCCTCATTTTGACGGCCCAATCGACTAGGAACATGTTCAGAATACACAGTGACTATTAGATGTGTTTCATGATAGCCGTCATACCCACTATCACATCTAACATACAATTTAGTGTATTCTAGGTCTTTACTCAACGCAATTGTTAATCATCATACAACACAATGAAAGTAAATAATGCCATATAAGTAAATGCGAATATCATATATAAAGATTGTCATATACAAGACTCTATAAACCCACACGCCACAAGTTGGCTAGTTGGGCATCTACTCTAACAGCTTCTTTTTACTTTTTTATCCCTCGTGGTTAAAGTTTCAATTCTTTTCATAAACTTTTCAAAATCTGAGCGCGCCATCGGATGATTGACACGTGTGTTGTCATCATATGAAACATCACATCTACATTATTTCACGTACCGTTTCGTATTCATTTCTTTCTTTTATGCGTCTCTTCAATTACCTCTAACACTTACCTTGCGCAAAACTACTCTCGTGCTTTCTAGTGTTCTTGCTTTTGCAGATTATCTTCGCATTCTAGAAGTTTTATTTTCTTTGATCAACCAACAGAAATGGCCGCTTCATTGATTTTTCCTACGAAAAGGGTAAGAGACGAAACGCCATAGCAAGAGGAGTCCAACGCTACCACTCTCGCTCTCGTTGGAGCTGTGCACCGATGGCAATTGAAACGAAGAAGGTTACTGTGAACAGTAACTAGGGTATCACGACAAGATAAGGTTGACGGGAAATATTTCTAAGTGTCGGGGAAACAATAATTGAACGCAAGGACCAAGTCCTCTATTTAAAGTCACAACTGACTAACTGGGAACAGATCCACCGACAATATCAGCTATCGCAACTGATATCCCAACCAACAGCTGAATCTCGCATCAGCTAAATCCTTATGTCGATACCACGCTCAACTAAATCAAACGACGTCGCAGAGGGACACGTCACCTGCTACCTACTGCTGATCGATTAACCAACATCTGATCGCTCACTCAACAGCTGATCCCTCAATCAGCAGTTGGATACGCACACAACCCAACAGCTGAGTCATAGCGCTAAACCAAAACATTGTCGTTCCAACTAATCCAAACGACGACATACCAACACCCGCTACTGAAAACATATTGCTGCTCAAAATGTTTCATAGCGCCTCAACTTGTACGTAACATTTGAAAACGATTACTCGCTGCTGATGCAACACACGAACAGATGTCTCCATGCAACACCTGTTAGAGTAGATGCCCAACTAGCCAACTTGTGGCGTGTGGGTTTCATTGACTCTTGTATATAACGATCTTTATTTATGACATACGCACTTCTTTTATGGCATTCTTTATTTTCGTTGTGTTATAATGCTAAAATTTGTGTTGGATAAAGACCTAGAATGCATCATAGTGTATGTTAGATGTGATAGTGGATATCATGGCTATCATGAAACACATCTAATAGTCACTGTGTATTCTGAACTCATTCCTAGTCGATTGGGCCATCAAAATGAGGATAAGGCCGCCCGAGCTTGAGACTAGCATCTACGATGTGAAGTACCATATTTCATTGGTAGGGAACATTGTGATGTTCTGAGCATGCATATGGATAGTGACCTGGTGATCTATCAAACTACCCTCGTTCGTACTTTCCAAGTGGTTACCATTTGTCAGGTGGATAAGTCCAAGGTCTAGGTTGTACTGATTAGTCATCACTACTCGAAACGTCATTGAGACTCTACATGATAGGCGCCTCATTTTGACCCGTTTACCGACTCACTTGTGGTCATTAGGTGGCGGGATTGGGTGAGGTCCCGATGCATGTAGGAGTCAATGCTTCGTTGTCGAGGATTCACCGCTCGCTTTCATGCATGGATATCCTATGCTATCTGAGGAGATAATAGTGTATAAATATCTGGCCAGAGTACTGGATGTGTTTTAGGTAAATGGGTTTACCTAGTAACACTCGCGATGTCACTATTTGATCTCCAAGATGTATGCATGGTTATCGGATCTCTAGCGACTCTCGATTTACCAATGGTCGTTGATCTGATCGGGATATATGTGTTGAAAGGCCGTACTGTACGCTAACCACGACCAACTGGTTCTTGCAGGCACTATCAGTGATACCTAGGGGATCATGGGGCGATGTTGCTAGGCGCTTTACCATGATCCGATGGGCAAGTCCGAAACTGTGATTTCGGAGCCGCAATAGTTGTGGGCCCACGACTAGCTGTATCCCTGAACCATTGAGGGTCACACAAGTACTGGATTCATGATTCCCGCACGGAAACTGATCTCAATGTGTTGAGCATAGGAGGAGAATTTTAGGGAGTGCGACTTCCTAAAAGTCAACAGGGGTCAAATTGCGATTTCCCAAAAGTTGAGGGGCTAGAATGTTCATATGTTGGACTGGGCCCGCCCCAGGTCCAATGGGCCGGTTCAAGCCCATCATACCTATACTTATGCATGGATTGGTCTAGGGCTAAACAAGAGATCACAACTCAAACCCTAGACTTCAAAGTAGCCACCCACCTCTTCCTTCTCCCTTTGGCCGCCGCGCTCCGCCTTTCTCCCGCCTTTCTCCCGCCTTTCTCCCGCCGCCGCGCCGCCGCCTCGTGATCGGACTTGTTTCGATCACCGCGACGAGGAGATTCCGTCCGTGGCCAAAATTCGTCAGCTCTTCTAGTGCAGACTGACGAAGGACTCGTGTTTCCGGTCGTGGACCTGATTAAGGAGGATCTACCGCCGCCTACCGTGAAGAGCCAGAATTTCCTGTGAATGTGGTTGGAGCCAGACGCCTAGACGCCAGCAAGGTGACACTCTATAAAACATCCTATGTATGATTTATAGATTATATTTGATGTATTGAACGTTTTCGGGGCAATTTTTAAACTTCCGCTGCGCCCTCGGAAAATGGGATCCGGATCCGCCACTTTCGCCAACAGTGGTATCAGAGCCAAGGATCGGATCTATAAATACATAATTTGTGCCCTATTGCATCAAATCACAAAGTTTCGAAAAAAAAAAAAACACGGCGGAACTGTAGCCGCCGCACGCAGGCACTGAGCCGCCGCACGCCGGCACTGTAGTTGCCGCACGCTGCTCGCGCGGCGGGCGCCGCCGTCCGGCATATTCGAGGCGGCGTTGCGACGGTGTTTTTCGACTCCTTGGATTTTCGGGCCTGTTCCGGATGGCACGAGCGGTTTTCGGGCCAATATTTGATATTGGGAGATTTTGGTCGGTTGGAATTTTTGAGATTTTGGGCTTAAAATTGTTTTAAGCCCAAATTGATGCAATTAAATTGACAAAATGTGATTGTATTTATAAAATATTATTTTATAATTAAAATGTGATTTTGTTGGAAATTATCAAATTTGATTTGATTATTTAATTTATGTCAATTATATGAATTAATTGCATGTTTGGGGTGATCGAGAGACGTGCCCAATGTGTTAGATGTATGCTAGGTTTTGCGCTTTTGGTTGTTAATATTGTTGATATCATTTATACAGTGGGCCTGGTTTATGGCCCGTTCCCACCCCTTAAAATTGTATCCCAATGTGTCATGGACATTTAAATGTAAATATTAGATTTAGTGGGAGGACATTTGAAGATGGTGGAGATGATGATCAAAGATATTGAAGACCGAAGATTTGTAAAATCGGAAGCAATTGTAATAGGATTGCATTGCATACTATATTTCACCTAGGACTGGACCCAGGTCCGTGATTGGCAACCACGGACCGCATAGCTCTCGCGATCGATCATCCCAAATTTTTATATATGCGATATATGTTAAGTTGAATCCGCATGTTAAATTGTGATTTAATATTTTCGAGACCGAAATTTCAAAAAATAAAATCCCTCGTTTTAAATATGATTTAAAACTGATATCAAGATTAATAGTTTATTCGATAAACTAAGGGAATTTAAATATGTTTAAATTTTTCCTACCTTCCATCAACAATGAGTGTACGTCGATGATACCCGTATACATGGCCCGGCTCATATTATTGAGGGGGTTATGTATGCCGGAAAGTTGTACACGTCATTGACACTTGCTGTGAGTTGGTTGGAACTCCCTTTAACGTTGGCTCATATTATTGGGGACGTTAAGGGGACCGTCCTTCACAACTCGACATTGATGGGTCATCTTGACACGTTATAGTAATCGGCGTCATATTATTGGGCCCTTACTGGACGTGAGGTAAATACATGGAGGTTGCACCGGTTGCAATTGGACTCTACCTTTTGATGGTCATGGTTGGCTGATATTATTCGGGACCATGATCGCTTGACTGGACTCTGTGTACCCACTAAAGAAACTTGTTTTCTCGATTTCATTAGAGGGTGGTGAAATCGTTAAAATAGTGGGAGGTTAATTCATAAAACTAAATGACCTCGTTTTATGTCTTAGCGTTTTTCATATATATTTAGTAATACATGTCTGTTTTTCTTTTCATTATAAACTGCTTATAAAATGTCTTCGATCAAATATCCACTTGCTGCTATACTGGATAGCAACAAGTTCACTGGTCTGAACTACCAAGACTGACTTCGAAACCTCAATATTGTATTGGCTTCGGAGAAACTTCTCTACACGTTAGAGAAGAGCCCTCCGAAGGAAGCCCCTACCGACGTCAGCCCTGAGGAGCTGACTACGCTTAACAAATGGTGGGATGACGAGCTTAAGACTCGATGCTATATGATGGCATCGATTTCCAACGAAATGCAACGGCGTTTCGAGAAGACGGTGTATGCTGCTGACATACATCTTCATCTCAAAGAGCTGTATGGGGAGAACTCTCGACATGAGAGGTTCACCACCGTCAAGGAGCTTATGACGAGCCACATGCGCGATGGGACTTCGGTCCGCGAGCATGGGGTTCGTATGATTGGGCTCATTGAAAAGTTTGTGGGCCTTGATATCACACTTTCACATGAGCTGTCTGTGGATTTGCTTCTCCTCTCACTCCCTGCTGCATTCGACCCCTTTGTGGTAAACTTTAACATGAATAACCTGGAAGCCACCATTGAAGAGGTGGTGAACATGCTTGTAGTGTTCGAGGGGACCATAAAGAAGGACAAGCCCGTCCTCCTTATGGGCTCTTCTTCCTCTTCGAAGAAGGGGCCCAAACGCAAGGGTAAGAAGCGTTCTGCCCCTGCAAAGGAGGAAAAGCCCACCAAGAAGCCCAAGGAAAAGGCTTCCAAGACAAACAAGACTGAGGATGTTTGCCACCACTGCCACAAGCCTGGGCACTGGTGGAGGAACTGCAAGGAGTACCTCGAGCAGATGCAAACTGCAAAAGGTATGTTCTATATTGAAATAAATATGTCTCTTAATTCGACTTCTTGGGTACTTGATACCGGATGTGGATCTCATATCTGCAATGATTTGAAGGTGATGACAAGAAGCCGACATCTTAGAGAAGGTGAGACCCACTTGAGGCTTGGAAACGGAGCAAGAGTTGCTGCTGTAACGATAGGATATGTTTATTTATTTCTGTCATCGAATTTTAAGTTGTAATTGAAAGACGTTTTATTTGTTCCTGAATTGATAAAGAACATTATTTATGTTTCTATGCTTGATAGTGATGGATATTCTTGTCATTTTGCTAATTCGATTTGCAATATATACAAGAATGAATGTTTGATTGGAATTGGGGAACGCGAAAACGATTTATACACCTTAAAATTAAAAGCAGTTCCAACTCGCGATGTGGAAACACATACAACGACAATTAAAAGGAAAAACGATAGCTTGAACCCAGCACAACTTTGGCACGCTAGGATAGGTCATATTCCCTAAGTAGGATGAACAAGTTGGTTAAGAGTGACATGTTTAGATTTGTCAGTACATTAACCCTACCGACTTGTGAGTCTTGTCTCAAGGGAAAGATGACTAAACAACCCTTCAAGGGCAAGCCTGAACGTGCGCAAGGCCTATTGGATTTGATCCATACTAATGTGTGTGGCCCACTTATCATTGGTACTAAGTCCGGTAGAAAATCAGTCAGGGAAAAGTATTAAAGAACTTTGATCCGATCGAGGTGGTGAATACTTAAGTGCTGAATTTCAAGACTATCTTAAGGAGAATGAGATTCTCTCTCAGTGGACCCCTCCGGCCACACCAGAGCTCAATGGTGTAGCGGAGCGTCGTAATCGAACCTTGATGGACATGGTTCGATCTATGATGAGCTTCACTGAACTTCCTACCTCGTTTTGGGTCTATGCGCTCGAAACGGCGGTAATGTTGTTGAACAATGCCACACAAAGGCAGTGGATAAGACTCCATATGACATATGGATGGGCAAACCGCCCAAATACTCATACATGAGGATTTGGGGATGTCCTGCTTACGTGAAGCAGACAGTGGGAGATAAGCTGGATACTAGATCCATCTTATGCTACTTCATTGGGTATCCAAATAATTACATTGGATACTACTTCTACTATCCCAACGAGACAAAAGTGTTTGTTTCTAGGAATGCCACCTTTATGGAAAGGGAGTTTCTTCTTGATATAAAAGGCAAGATAGTAGAACTCGAAGAGGTTCGAGTACCATCTGAAGTACCAAGTGAACCTCCCGCACCTCAAGAGCCGGTGCCAGAAATGGTCACACCTAGGAGATCCGAAAGGGTTCCTAGGGCTCTTGAAAGATATGGTTTCCTGCTTGAAGATGATCAAAATGATCAAGTTATTGGATGTGATCCAAGAACTTTCAAGGAGGCAATTTCCGATGCGGATTCTAATTTGTGGCTTGAAGCAATGCAGTATGAGATTGACTCAATGCATGTGAACCAAGTTTGGACTCTTGTTAATCCTCCCGAAGTAATTGTTCCTATTGGGTGCAAATGGATATACAAGAGAAAACTCGGGCCTGATGGTAAGGTATTGACCTACAAGGCACGACTGGTCGCGAAAGATTACACTCAAAGGCAAGGTGTTGACTATGATGAAACATTTTCACCAGTCGCAATGTTCAAGTCAATTAGAATCTTATTGGCCATAGCCGCATGGTACGACTATGAGATATGGCAAATGGATGTGAAAACTGCATTCCTTAATGGAAACATTAAGGAAGAAATCTATATGACGCAGCCTGAGGGTTTCACATCTGTAGGAAGTGAGCATAAATTGTGCAAACTTCAGAGATCGATATACGGTCTCAAACAAGCATCGAGGAGTTGGAACCTGAGATTCGATGAAACAATTAAGGAATTTGGTTTCATCAAGAATCTCGAGGAGCCATGTGTGTATAAGAAGGTAGTTAAAAGTGCTGTGACGTTCCTTGTACTTTATGTTGATGACATTCTACTCATTGAAAATGATGTAGGAATGCTGCAATCAACTAAAGTATGGTTGTCTAGTAGATTCTCGATGAAGGACATGGGTGAAGCATCCTATATTATTGGAATTCAGATCTATCGGGATAGATCGAAAAGGATGCTCGGACTCACCCAAGCTACCTACATCGATACCATACTTAAGCGGTTCTCTATGGAAGAGTCAAAGAGAGGACACCTACCTATGTCCCACGGGGTCACTCTATCTAAGTCTATGTGTCCAAAGACTGATGAGGAGATAGATAGTATGACACGTGTGCCATATTCCTCAGAAATAGGTAGTATTATGTATGGCATGATCTCAACTAGACCGGATGTCGCATACGCTCTGAGTGTCACGAGCCGCTACCAGGCCAACCCCGGTCAAATGCATTGGAAGGCTGTGAAAGATATTCTTAAGTACTTTCAAAGGACTAAGAATATGTTCATGGTCTATGGGGGTGGTGAACTGAAATTGGAAGGCTACACTGATTCTAGATTCCAATGTGACGTGGATGATTCGAAGTCAACCTCTTGTTTTGTATTCATGCTCAATGGTGGTGCTGTCTCTTGGAAGAGTTCCAAGCAAGACACCATCGCGGATTCAACCACTGACGCTGAGTACTTCGCAGCATCAGCTGCTGCAAAAGAGGCGGTTTGGATAAGGAATTTCATCCAAGAGTTGGGCCTAATCCCTGATAGAGTTGGTCCAGTCCTGGTGTACTGCGACAACACGGGTGCCGTTGCGCAAGCAAAGGAGCCTAGGTCTCACCAAAGATCAAAACACATACTGAGGAAATACCACATAATCCGGGATATTGTGGCTAGAGGTGACATAGCAGTCGAGAGAGTCGCCTCTGCAGATAACATTGCTGATCCACTTACGAAGCCCTTGCCAGGACCGTTGTTTGAAAAACATCACGAAACAATGGGAATGCGTATGATGAGTAGTTGGCTTTAGGGAAAGTGGGAGATTGTTAGAGTAGATGCCCAACTAGCCAACTTGTGGCGTGTGGGTTTTATTGACTCTTGTGTATAACGATCTTTATTTATGAAATACGCATTTCTTTTATGGCATTATTAATTTTCATTATGTTATAATGTTAACAATTGTGTTGGATAAAGACCTAGAATGCACCATAGTGTATGTTAGATGTGATAGTGTATATGATGGCTTAATGTTAACAATTGTGTTGGATAAAGACTTAGAATGCACCATAGTGTATGTTAGATGTGATAGTGTATATGATGGCTATCATGGAAACACATCTAATAGTCACTGTGTATTCTGAACTCGTTCCTAGTCGATTGGGTCGTCAAAATGAGGATAAGGTCGCCCGAGCTTGAGAATAGCATCTGCGATGCGAAGTACCATGTTTCATTGGTAGGGAACATTGTGATGTTCTGAGCATGCAGATGGATAGTGACCAGGTGATCTATCGAACTACCCTCGTTCGGACTTTCCAAGTGGTTACCATTTGTCTAGTGGATAAGTCCGAGGTCTTGGTTGTACTGATTAGTCCTCACTACTCTAGACGTCATTGAGACTCCACATGATATGCGCCTCACTTTGACCCGTTTACCGACTCACTTGGGGTCATTAGGTGGCGGGATTGGGTGAGGTCCCGATGCATGTAGGAGTCTATGCTTCGTTGTCGAGGATTCACCGCTCGCTTTTATGCGTGGATATCCTATGCTATCTGAGGAGATAATAGTGTAATAAATCTCTGGCCAGAGTACTGGATGTGTTTTAGGTAAATGGGTTTGCCCAGTAACACTCGCGATGTCACTATTTGATCTCCAAGATATATGCATAGTTATCGGATCTCTAGAGACTCTCGATTTATCAATGGTCGTTGATCTGATCGGGATATATGTGTTGAAAGGACCGTACTTTACGCTAACACGACCAACTGGTTCTTGCAGGCACTATCAGTGATACCTAGGGGATCATGGGGCGATGTTGCTAGGCGCTTTACCATGATCCGATGGGTTAGTCCGAAATTGTGATTTCGGAGTCACAAATGGTTGTGGGCCCACGGCTAGCTGTATCCCTGAACCATTGAGGGTCACACAAGTACTGGATTCACGATTCCTGCATAGAAACTGAGCTCAATGTGTTGAGCATAGGAGGAGGAATTTAGGGAGTGCGACTTCCTAAAAGTCAACAGGGGTCAAATTGCAATCTCCCTAAAGTTGAGGGGTTAAACCGCAATTTTGGACTAGGTGGTGTGAAAAATTTTTTTCACATCATAATACTCAGTTTTGGAAACTATGTTAATCGGTCCGATCAGATCGTCGATCAGAGTTATGATGAAGCCGCGGTGATAGGAATGAACCGAATGTTCATATGGACCTGGGCCTGACCCAAGTCTATTGGGCCGGTTCAAGCCCATGTATCACCTTTATTTACTAGACTTGGTCTAGCGCTACAACATAACATCACAACTCGCACCAAACCCTAGCTTGCGCCACCCCTCCTCTCCAAACTCCCTCACGGCCGCCGCGCCACCGCCGCGCCGCCGCCGTCCCTTTGCTTCATGATCGGACTTGTTCTGATCACGTCGACGAGGAGATTCCGTCCGTGGCAAATTCGTCAGATCTTCTAGTGCAGACTGACGAAGGACTCGTGTTTCCGGTCGTGGACCTGATTAAGGAGAATCTACCGCCGCCTACATTGAAGTGCCGGATTCCTTGTGAATCTGGTCGGAGCCAGGCGCCTAGATGCCAGCAAGGTAACATTGGTTAAACATCCTATGTATGTTGTATTGAATAGATTTTATGTATTTAACGATTCCCGGTGCAAAAATTTTAAACTTCCGCTGCGTCCCGGGAAACGGGATCCGGATCCAACACTGCGCCAACAGTTTCGCATGATGACAACCACGTGTCCATCATCCGATGGCGCGATCAATTTTGGAAATGATTTTGAAAAGATTTTATCAATATTGCGAAATAATAAGAATATTTTAAATGATTTCAAATTTTAACCGCGAGGGTGAAAAGGTAAATAGATAACTGGCTCCAAATACCTAATACGTCACAACCTTAAGATCTGTTTAATGTATCAGCATGGGTATTGCGAGATCTGTTCATGGATAAGTATCAACTGTGTATACATGACATCTGAGTGTATCCAGATCTCACATATTCAGTTGACTCAGTACTTATTAATCCAGATCTCTCGTTCCCCCTAAAGCTGAGATCTCCCAAGTCTGATATGTTATCAAACCTAAATACCACGATGTTCCCCCTGAACAATAGACTCAGGTTTGACAAAACCAGATGCTGTTCAACCTACAAATTGTTAGCTCAAAGACAATCAAGGCAGTTCTAAGAGACCCAATAGATTTCTAAAATAAGAAAACTTAGCGTCTGGCAGGGGATTTGTGAAGATGTCAGCTACTTGCTGCTCAGTTGACACATACTTCAGCTTGACGTCCTTCTTCAGTACATGGTCTTTTATGAAATGATTTCTGATTTCGATGTGCTTCGTTCTTGAATGCAGTACTGGATTTTGAGTGATAGCAATAGCACTGGTGTTGTCACAGAGAATAGGAGATTCAGAAGCATCAATGCCATAGTCCTTAAGCTGGTGTTGAATCCATAAGATCTGAGCACAGCATCTTCCAGCCGCTAAGTACTATGCTTCAGCTGTGGACGTTGTAATGGATGTCTGATTCTTACTGAACCAGGAAATCAAGTGATCTCCCAAGAATTGACAATTACCACTGGTGTTTTACGATCAATTCTGCATCCTACGTAATCTGCATCACTATAACCACACTGGTGTTTTACGATCAATCCTGCATCCTACGTAATCTGCATCACTATAACCAATTAGTGGAAAGCCTGAGTTTTTGGGATACCAAGACCCACATTGGAAGTTTCTTTTAAATATTTAAGGATCCGCTTGACAACCATATAATGTGATTTCTTTGGCTCTGCTTGGAATCTAGCACACATAAAGACAGCAAACATGATGTCTGGTCTGCTGGCAGTCAAGTAAAGCAGGGAGCCTATTATACCACGATATAATGATACCTCAATGGCAGTACCAGCTTCGTCTTTGTCCAGCTTGATTGATGAGCTCATTGGGGTTGCTGCTGTTGAGCAGTTGTCCATGCCAAATTTCTTCAGCAGTTTTTTTGTATACTTATCTTGGTTAATGAAGATTCCATTTTCCAGCTGTCTAACTTGAAAACCCAGAAAGAACATTAGCTCGCCCATCATGCTCATCTCAAATTTGTCCTGCATTAGCTTAGAGAACTTTTGACATAGCTTGGGGTTAGTTGACCCAAATATGATATCATCAACGTAAATCTGAACTAACAGAACATGATCAGCTTTGAAAAATTTGAATAAAGTCTTATCCACTGTGCCTATTGTAAAATCATGATCAATTAAGAATTTTGACAGTGTATCATACCAAGCTCTGGGTGCTTGCTTAAACCCATACAGAGCTTTATCCAATTTATAAACGTGGTTTGGATATGTATGATCTACGAAGCCAGGAGGTTGTGCAACATACACTTCCTCTATTAGAATGCCATTAAGAAATGCACTCTTAACATCTATTTGAAATACTTTAAATTCTTTGAATGCTGCATATGCAAGGAACATGCGTATAACATCTAATCTAGCTACTGCTGCGAAGGTTTCATCAAAATCTATCCCTTCCATTTGCCTAAATCCCTGAGCTACCGGTCTAGCTTTGTTTCTTGTTATTATTCCATCTTAATTCAGTTTGTGATACCTGGAATTTAAGAAAGATTAAATTGAGGAATTAATCAAAATTTTAAGGAATTCAGATTTCTGTGTGAGAAATCTGGTGATTCAGCTTTTGTTTAGGCGGCTTCGTTTGCAGTTTTGGGGCCTGATTTCATGTTTGGAACAAATTTGAAAATTTGAATATTTTCGAAATTCAGATTTCAGGATTTTGGTGAACTCTGGTTGGTGATTTTCAGATTTCTCCTAGAGATGTTATTCTATGAGTTATGGGTTTTCACTAATCCGTTTGTAATTTGGGGTCGAATCGAGGGATTTGTTGTGAGAAATCTATTTGTGGGAGAAATCTGAATCGCTAGTATTCAGAAGTCTGTTAGCGTGTGTTTGTGTCAAGAAAAAACACGCCGTTGTTTAGCGTTCAGGGTGAGATCTATTCGATTAGTGGTAAAATCTGTTCGCTGGACGTTTGCATGGTTGCCCGGGTATTTGGTAGTGCAAGGAACAATACGCTGTCGTTTTTGTATTTCAGACATCTCGTTATTTGGTGAAGTCTGTTATCGCTGGTATTTCGTTGTTCGTAGCGTGTTTTGTAGCGTATGTATTGATACGCCATAGTTTAGGAGAAATCTGTTATGCGCTAGCGGTAGAAATCTGCCTAGAGTCTGCTTGCGTGTTTTTGTGTTTATTTCAAAACGTCGTCGTTTGATTTAGCTGGTACGAAGTCGTTTAGATGTAGCGCTAGCGCGAGGGATCTGTTGCGCGAGAGAGATCTGTTGAGCGTGGCGGTGTGAGTGATGCGACGCCGCTGGGAAAAATTGAAGCGACGTCGTTCGCTGTGGTGCGTTGGCGTGTTCAGATGTTCCAATGCGTCGCCGTTTTAGTTTAGCGCTAACCTTCCGTAGTACGAAGATATCTGTGTGTTACGACGCGTTTTGCTTTCAGATTTCTCGAGTGGTGAAGTGTCCAGATTTCTCCAGCAGATTCTGCGCGACGTCGTTTGGGGTTTAAATAGAGATCTGTTAGCGGACGAAATTATTTGAGCAGATTTCAACGTTTTGTGTTGACTGGTTTTGATTAGCGAGGTCCTCGATACGTTGCCGTTTTGTTAGTTGAGCGTTTGTTAGCGTGAACGCTGAAGATTTCAGATTTGTAGATTTGTTCCTTAGCGCAGGGATCTGTTGTAGAGATCTGTTTCAACGGCCAGCGACTTCGTTTCGATTTGGTTAGAGGAGTATTCGATGCGGGAAAGTGCTTGTTTCAGCTTTGTGTGTGAGCGTTGGTCCAAGTTCAAGAAATCTGTTTGGTGATAAAATCTGATGTAGGAATAAGGGTTCGTCTGATGGACTTTAACAGTAGCGATTGGCTGGAGGATTTTATATACCAGGGTTTGTAAACACTTAGCATATTTTTCCCGAACCCAATATTTCCCATTGTCTTCCTCGATAATCCTCATCGGCTACTGTTCATGCGAAACCTTTCTCATTTGATTGTCGCCGATTTACGCTACTGTTTGATACAAGATTTACGGCTCTGAGTTCGTTCTGCTAAGAGCTTTCGATTTCAACCATTTTGGGGTTTTAGATCGACGTGTGGAAGAAGAGCGAAGGAGCTGCCGTTCTGTGTATTTTCGCAGATTCCAGCCGATAATTCTCCAGCTTTGTTTGAGCTTCTGGGTAAGTATTTTCTCGCTGTTTTAAGCTTAGTTCCTGCTGTAGAGGTTGCGTTGAGTGGTAGAATCTGATTTCAGTTATTTAACCGTAGGCATGTAAATTGTACAAGTCTGGATTTAAGCTGATTTGCCAGGTTCCTTAACAGATTCAAGTGTTCGAGCAGGTTTGTGAAGTTTTGAATTTAGCCGTAAGGAAGCATAGTTGAGCAGGCCTTTGGTATTGGGCCTGGGTGGAATCTGTTTGAGGTAGTTGACGTGTAGAGGTACGAATTGAGCTTGTAATTCAGCTTTGAGATAGGCATGGGAATGTGTTATGTGTGTATTGTACAGCTGCGCCTATAATTTGTGTTGAGACAGAGTTGTGTGTATTCTGCATGTCTATTGGCTGAATTGTCGTGCTTATTGCTTGTTGTAGCTGAGCTGGTTGTATCCTGCATGGTTGTATTCTTGTCGTGCGGCAATATATGTGTATTTCAGTATGCTGTTGTATGTAGTTATTGGCATTGCAAGCATCCATTTCATGTTGAGCATTGTAATGCATCTGCATAGCATATTGGGCCCTTGATTCCTTTGACAGACCTGCTATACATGTTGTTCTGTTGGAGCTCTTCTCTCGTGGCACGGTGCTGTGTTGCATAACCACGATTGAGTGCAGCTGGAGGGTGCGGTTAGTCGCTCTCATAGCCCTTAGTTGCAGTGACCTGGATAGAGGTTGGCGGGTGGTTGGTTTACTTGCAATTCCGTGCGACCTGGCGGGTGGCTCCCGCGCAAGTGCGGCGATGAGCCCTCTATTTTCCACTGGGTGTGATCGGGTAGCTTCCGAGACTCGATGATGTGTCACAGTTAATGTTTACCGTTCGTTTGGACTTTTGATTGTTAACGATGTTCTTTGTACCGCTCATGCATTTGCACGACATGATATTGCCTGCTGTATCTGGTTGCTGTATTATGTTGCTCTTCGTACTGGGGTTTGACCCCGATGTCCCTCTGGGGCTGGTTGTTTTGTTTGTCTGCTTGTTTTGCAGGTCTCCCAGGTTATTCCACTGGTCTTGGTGTTGATCCGGCTGGAGGTGCCCCAGGTGGTGTGTGGTGTGTCCCAGTTAGCGTATAGCATATATGTATCAGTTCTATTAGCCGGGGAGTGTCCTGTGCTTTGTGTTTTCTGTTGTTGTACTAGTTGGCTGGTACTTGTTAAATTCTATACTGTCGTATTATGGCTGTTAGCCTTGCGTGTTTTTATTAAACTGGGATATTTTAATGTATTGTGGTATTTTAAAATTATGTTTTCTTCGTCAGGACAAAAGCGAAAAATTTTAGCCACTTTTTAAAGTGCTTCCGCTATGTTTTACGTGATTTAACTCTGTGTTGTGCATGAGACCCGACATTTTTGGTATCAGAGCTTAAACTGGGATAAGCTCGATTTCTTTGATCACATGTGAGTCTAGGCACAGTAGTGGTTCTTTGGTTTGTGTTTGACTACTTGAATTACTTGCTTGTGTGCTTACCTTTGAGTGTCTTGTAGAGATGCCTCCTAGGAGAAGAGGTAGAGCTAGTTGGCAAGCGGTGGTTGATTCGAGAACTCCGGTTAGTGCTGATAGAGAGGATGCCTCTCAATCGAGTGTTCCTTTGGAATATAGTGTGAGTCAGTCTTCAGCCTTTCGCTCTCTTGCTAGTGCTATAAACAGAGCGGTTGACTTGATGGAAAGCCTTGTAGTTGGACAGATTCGAGTGCAGCAGTCGACAGGACAAAGTGTGGATCCTGTGCCATCTGGAACGTCGTCCTCCCAGCCTTCTGTGGCACCGCAGTCTTTGAGTCGACAGAGGTTTAGATCTAGAGGAAGATTCTTTAAGAGATCCAGTTCGAGTTCTTCGAGTTCTGACGGTTCTGGTGGAGCGAGGGCGAATGCGTCATTTTGTGGTTAGTGTGGAGGTAAGCATCGACCTTCTCGATGCGTTGGAGTGCGAGGAGCTTGCAACAATTGTGGTCAGGATGGGCACTTTGCTAGAGTGTGTCCTACTTTGGGACAGCAGGCTTTGACTAGGAGTTTTTCGAGGCGACCGTATCGTCCTTTTCAATCCCAACTATCAGGATTTCAACCTCCAGAGGCGTCTAATGCTAGAGAGCTTTCTCTATCAGAGCAATCGGGACTTCAGCCAACTCGGGTGGACGCGACAACTGTAGAGCGAGATGATGCCTTGACCAGAGAAGGTTGTTCAGGTAGTTGTTCTTTACTTGTTAACTCTGTGTGAGTTTGGTTTGGCACGTGTTCATCGCACTCGTTTCCTGTTGTATTTAATTGTTTTGTTGGTGTGCGAGGCTTGTTTCCGCCCCATCTTGTTGCGTGATGCCGTGTCTTTGTTTCTCCTATCGGTGGAGAAGTTGTCGTCCCGTGAGTGATGCTGAGTTAGGTTAATAAGTTCTAGTAGGGAAGTTGTTTGGTTTTTGGAGTGTTTAGATTTCCTTTGTTGAGAGGATAGTTGCTACTTGTTTGTGATTGCGATATCCGAACTTTAGTTTGGGGTTGGTGATCTCCCTTGTTCGAGGATTTCTTCCCTCATGTGTTTCAGTTGAGATTCTCTTGATTCCCTTGTAATCTTTAGTACTGTGCGTATCATCTTTGATTCCTTTTGTCCGGACAGCAGAATTGCGTTATTTGAACTTCATTTTATTTCAGTTGTTTGTGTTCCCAACTGTTGAGTTGTTTTACGAGTTGCGTGTATCCAGCTGTTGAACTCCGATTTTTATAATCGTGTCTTGTCATATCCTGTTCAATTCAACTGTTGTAGCCGTGCTTTATTGTTGCTGTTTGTTCTTTACCAGGATGCGAGGGCGAGCGGCGATACCGCACTCTCATCTCCCTGCTGGGATTTGTTAGCCACCATGCGCCGAGTGGTTAACTACCACAGTTCATGGGTTGGGCAACGGCAGTTCGAGCAGTTTTGATGCATCTGGTAATCGGGTGTGGTATATAAATGAGTGGGTGCTTCTCATATTCTCGTACACGCACCAACATATGTTTGTTGATCTTTGCCTCCGACTGTTGTTCAGCTTTGAGTTGTTGAGCTCCTGTGGACTCCCTGTTTCGGTTGTAGTCCCTTCCATTGCATTTTGTGAGGCATAGATGTATCACGATTAGTGGAAACCCTGTTAGATGTGATGCCCCACCTTTGTTTTGGCGTTGGAGGCCGTTGTGTTTTCTTTGGAGATTTGATGTGTTTTTTTTAAGGTGGAGAGCGATTAGAGATTTCTGTCTTCACTCAGTTCAATTTATCTGTGAGTTAGTGCATTGGATAGAGTTAGTTAAATATTTCAGATGTGAGTTTAGCATCTACCTGCTCGAGAGAAGCTCGCTACTGATGATTTGTTGGAAGGCCCATCCAGCAGTGCTAGTAGCGGTGAGTATCTCAAGATGCTTTCGAGCATTTGGTAATCTTGTAGAGCTTCCTTGTTGGTTTCGAGTGCCAGTTCAACGCGGGTAGTAAAAATATGACTGTTGGATTGTCTGTATTAGCCCGTTTTGTCTTGGCGCTAAGGCTTATGCTAGGAAACTAGCAAAAGGATTTTGTGGCGATTCTGCAGCAAGATCGCATAATATTCTGATATATGTAGTGGCTGATAGGTACTCTAAGCTTTTTATTCCAGAGTTGGAAGAGTCCTTGGATGTTTTGGGGTAAATTGGATCTTTGGTGTGCAATCTGTGAGTATCGGCTGTGTTGTTATGGACACGTAGTGTGTTCTATGTGTTCAAGCCGAGGAAATTACGAATCAGATCCTTATTTTGTGTTGAATACTGATGAATGATCGGGACTAGGCCCTCAATTTGACTGTTTGGCTAGCGAGGATCTTAGTTGTAAGAGAGAAGCAGTGATAGGTTGTTACCTTACCTGGGTTGTAATGCAGTGGGAATGGTCATGTAAGAAGAAGAAGGAATATTGAGAGATATAAACTGAGATGAGTGGAGCGTGTCCTCTTCCGCGTTGAAACGATCTTTTACTCTTGTGTTTTGTTTCCTTCAGATTCGAGTTTTGTTCCTACCTAGTTGGTAACTGGTTGTTCTTTGTGTTGATCCCTTCTGGACATTGCGCATTGTAACTTGGCCTTTGATTATTAGCTTTTTTAGGCATGGCAGTGTAGTTGCAAGGAGCTTCGTGTTATGTTGGATCTTTTGGAGATCGCGGTAATAATTGTCTCTGTTCTTAGTTTGGAAGTGCCAACATGAACCATTTTCTTTGCGTGGCATGCTTATGTTGAGGAAGTGATCCAGACCCTTCGTGTATATTACGAGCTGTTGCGGTGAAGTTAGATTAAGTTCTGAGCCATGTCCAAGGACTTCTGCAGATTTGACTTCCAGGGGGAAGTAAGAGTCCAAGAGTGAGGTCATCTCCTTGGTGGGTGTTCAGTTGAGCAAGCTCCAAAGAGAATGAATTGCTTGAGAGCTGGTGGAGTAGATGTAGCGTGAATGGCCATGCTGGGTTGTGAAAGCATTGGGCCATATTCATGTAGTTATCTGCTTGTTGTTCCTCAGCAGTTGGTTGCTTTTAATTGTATTTCCGTCATCTCGAACTCTTGGTTAGTAGCCTCTTGGTTGAGAGTTGGAGTGTTTTTTATTGTTCTGCCTATAACTTAACTTTCCAGAGTTGGCTATGTTGAGGATCGTTTTGGTCTAATTCCAGAGTTGCTGTGTGATTTCGAGGGCGAAATCTTTTAAGGTGGAGAGGAATGTGAGACCTGGAATTTAAGAAAGATTAAATTGAGGAATTAATCGAAAGTTTAAGGAATTCAGATTTCTGTGTGAGAAATCTGGTGATTCAGCTTTTGTTTGGGCGGCTTCGTTTGCCGTTTTGGGGCCTGATTTCATGTTTGGAACAAATTTGAAAATTTGAATATTTTCGAAATTCAGATGTCAGGATTTTGGTGAAGTCTGGTTGGTGATTTTCATATTTCTCCTAGATATGTTATGCTATGAGTTACGGGTTTTCACTGGGTGAAATCCGTTTGTAATTTGGGGTCGAATCGAGGGATTTGTTGTGAGAAATCTTTTTGTGGGAGAAATCTGAATCGCTAGTATTCTGAAGTCTGTTAGCGCGTGTTTGTGGTGAGAAACAACACGCCATTGTTTAGCGTTCAGGGTGAGATCTGTTCGATTAGTGGTAAAACCTGATCGCTGGACGTTGCATGGTTGCCCTCGTATTTGGTAGTGCAAGGAACAATACGCTGTCGTTTTCGTATTTCAGACGTCTCGTTATTTGGTGAAGTCTGTTATCGCTGGTATTTGGTTGTTCGTAGCATGTTTTGTAGCGTATGTATTGATACGCCTTCGTTTAGGAGAAATCAGTTATGCGCTAGCGGTAGAAATCTTCCCAGAGTCTGCTCGAGTGTTTTTGTGTTGATTTCAAAACATCGTCGTTTGATTTAGCTGGTACGATGTCATTTAGATGTAGCGCTAGCGCGAGGGATCTGTTGCGCGAGAGAGTTCTGTTGAGCGTGGCGGTGTGAGTGATGCGACGCCGTTGGGATAAGTTGAAGCGACGTCGTTCGCTGTGGTGCGTTGGCGTGTTCAGATGTCTCCAATGCGTCGCCATTTTAGTTTAGCGCTAACCTTCCGTAGTACAAAGAGATCTGTGTGTTACGACGCATTTTGCTTTCAGATTTCTCGAGTGGTGAAGTGTCCAGATTTCTCCAGCGGATTCTGCGCGATGTCATTTGGGGTTTAATTAGAGATCTGTTAGCGGACGAAATTATTTGAGCAGATGTCAACGTTTTGTGTTGACCGGTTTTGATTAGCGAGGTCCTCGATACGTTGCCGTTTTGTTAATTGAGCGTTTGTTAGCGTGAACGCTGAAGATTTCAGATTTGTAGATTTGTTCCTTAGCGCAGGGATCTGTTGTAGAGATCTGTTTCAACGGCCAGCGACGTCGTTTCGATTTGGTTAGAGGAGTATTCGATGCGGGAAAGTGCTTGTTTCAGCTTTGTGTGTGAGCGCGGGTCCCAAGTTCAAGAAATCTGTTTGGTGATAAAATCTGATGCAGGAACAAGGGTTCGTCGCTGATGGGCTTTAACAGTAGCGATTGTCTGGAGTATTTTATATACCAGTGTTTGTAAACACTTAGCATATTTTTCCCGAACCCGATATTTCCCATTGTCTTCCTCGATAACCCTCGTCGGCTACTTTTCATGCGAAACCTTTCTCGTTTAATTGTCGCTGATTTACGCTACTGTTTGATACAAGATTTACGGCGCTGAGTTTGTTCTGCTAAGAGCTTTCGATTTCTATGATTTTGGGGTTTAGATCGACGTGTGGAAGAAGAGCGAAGGAGCTGCCGTTCTGTGTATTTTCGAAGATTCCAGTCGATAATTCTCCAGCTTTGTTTGAGCTTCTGGGTAAGTATTTTTCTCGCCGTTTTAAGCTTAGTTCCTGCTGTAGAGGATGCATTGAGTGGTAGAATCCGATTTCAGTTATTAATCGTAGGCATGTAAATTGTAGAAGTCTGGATTTAAGCTGATTTGCCAGGTTCCTTAACAGATTCAAGTGTTCGAGCAGCTTTGTGAAGTTTTGCAGTTAGTCATAGGGAATCATAGTTGAGCAGGCCTTTGGTATTGGGCCTGGGTGGAATCTTTTTGAGGTAGTTGCCTTGTAGAGGTACGAATTGAGCTTGTAATTCAGCTTTGAGATAGGCATGGGAATGTGTTATGTGTGTATTGTACAGCTGCGCCTAGTATTTGTGTTGAGACAGAGTTGTGTGTATTCTGCATGTCTATTGGCTGAATTGTCGTGCTTATTGCTTGTTGTAGCTGAGCTGGTTGTATCCTGCATGGTTGTATTCTTGTTGTGCGGCCATATATGCGTATTTCAGTATGCTGTTGTATGTAGTTATTGGCATTGCAAGCATCCATTTCATGTTGAGCATTGTAATGCATCTGCATAGCATATTGGGCCCTTGATTCCTTTGACAGCCCTGCTATACATGTTGTTCTGTTGGAGCTCTTCTCTCGTGGCGCGGTGTTGTGTTGCATAACCACGATTGAGTGCATCTGGAGGGTGCGGTGAGTCGCTCTCATAGTGACCTGGATAGAGGTTGGCGGGTGGTTGGTCCACTTGCAATTCCGTGCGACCTGGCGGGTGGCTCCCGCGCAGGTGCGGCGAGTCTCTGGGATATTTTAATGTAATATGGTATTTTAAAATTATGTTTTCTTTGTCAGGTCAAAAGAGAAAATTTTAGCCACTTTTTAAAGTGCTTCCGCTATGTTTTACGTGATTTAACTCTGTTTTGTGCACGAGGCCTGACACAGTTTGTTCCTAAAGACCCATCTAGTTCCTATAACTGAATGATTTGAGGGTCTAGGTACAAGCTGCCATACGTTATTTCTCTTAAACTTATTTAGTTCCTCCTGCATTGCTTCTACCCAGCTTGGGCCTGCTAAGGCTTCTTCTATTTGCTTAGGTCTATATGCGAGATGAATGCAGAGTCAAAATGGTCATGCAATAGCTGGCTTCGTGTGCGAACAGGAGAGTCGATGTTGATAGGATCAATATGGCTCGAAAGACAGGCCTAGGAGTTCAGAAGGGGGGGTTGAATGAACTCCTAGGTATTTTAAAGTTTCGAAACCTTTAAAACGATTTTTACAAGAACCCGCTTAACTTAAACCAGAGTTATCGGATTTAAGGTATCTCAGTTTTAATGCTGATTTCTTGGCTAACAATAAATGTGCGGAAATAAGCCAATCAATCAGTGAACAGGTAAAGCTTAAATAAATGCGATAATATAAAAGAGTAGGGTTAAGGATTTGTTTATGGAAGTTCGGATATCAATATCCTACGTCTCCCCTTCTTCCTTTTCAGGAAGGTTCCACTAGAAGATTTGATGTTTACAGCCTCTGTAACCACCCAGTCACCGAGCCTCGCTCAAGATGAACTCCTAGCAATCTCCAATCAACAAGCAGACGCAGCTGCTGAATACAACACTGATAATTTTTATCAAACGGCTTTGGATAGCACGTTTGTTACAGACTCAAATCGAATAACAACAGTGAAATACAAATGTTTTTTGAGTGCTGCAAATCTTCTGGTTTTTAACACTGAAACTCGATTCACAAAAATGAACCAGAAGATGAAATCTCGAAGGAAATATCTGTGAGCGCTTGACTTTGAAAGTTCTTCGAGATTGGATTTCTGGGACTTAGAATATTTTCGATTGAGAGCTTCTTTTTAAATCCCAGATGGTGATGAAGACATAAATTTTCTGAATGAAGAGAACAATTAGAGAGTGTAAGTCCGAGAGCTTCTTCAATTCAAATTCCATCTATTTATACTCTTCGTCCTCCAACGGTCATAAAGATAGCCTAGGAAACAAAATCATCGTACAGCTGTATGCACTGCTCCACTAAGGTAAATTGCGCTTCGACATAGCCAAATTGTCGTCTTTCCATATTTGTGCAAACACCATAAAAACGTCCTCTATATATTGTGTACTAATTACCAAAATAGTACTGACATTGTCTCCTTAATTCCAGGCATATGTACGATTCAATCTTCACCATTGATTCTTTCCAATTTAAACGTTGATAGCGTTTGAATCGGTTCGTCGTTTGCACCTGAACATTTTCCCTTAATTGTAAATGACGAGTGGAATACATCTGAGTACTTCGTAACAGCTGGTTGTAACGACTGAAAGCTTCAAATCTGAAATTTCCAATAGCTGAATGCTAACCAACGACTAAATACGCTAAGGGACACAACATCTGAATCCTAGCGCTAAACCAAACGCTGTCGTCTCAACTTATCCAAACGACGTAGTTTTGCTGTCTGCTAAGAAATACGCTAAAATTTGAAATAGTTGCGTCTGATATCGAAGCAACATCTGAATATGTTCACTATTGAAGTAAATACCCAACGTCTGAATTGTTGGCATACAATGGCGGATCCGGATCCCGTTTCCCGGGGGCACAGCGGAAGTTTTAAATTAAGCCCCGAGATACGTTCAATACATAAAATTCAATCATAAAACATTCATAGGATGTTTGTATGAAGGTTACCTTGCTGGCGTCTAGGCGCATGGCTCCGACCAGTTTCACGAGGAAACCGGCACTTCAAACAGTAGGCGGCGGTAGATCATCAATCAGGTCCACGACCGGAATCAAGACGCCTTTGTCAGCCTGCACTAGAAGGCCTGATGAATTCTGCACGGACGGAAACACCTCAGCGTGCTTGCCGGAACTGTTAGAGTAGATGCCCAACTAGCCAACTTGTGGCGTGTGTGTTTATAGACTCTTGTATGAAACAGTCTTTATATATGATATTCGCATTTATCCATACGGCATTCTTTACTTTCATTGTGTGTATGATGATTTACAATTGCGTTGAGTAAAGACCTAGAATACACTAAAGTGTATGTTAGATGTGATAGTGGGTATGACGGCTATCATGAAACACATCTAATAGTCACTGTGTATTCTGAACATGTTCCTAGTCGATTGGGCCGTCAAAATGAGGATAAGGCCGCCCGAGTTCGAGACTAGTATCTGCGATGCGAAGTACCATGTTTCATTGGTAGGGAGCATTGTGATGTTCTGAT
>KQ990540.1:406715-424647 GCA_001598015.1 Dorcoceras hygrometricum
GATCCGATCAACGACCATTGGTAAATCGAGAGTCGCTAGAGATCCGATAGCTATGCATACATCTTGGAGATCGAATAGTGACATCGCGAGTGTAACTAGGTAAACACATTTACCTAAAACACTTCTAGTACTCTGGCCAGAGATTTAAACACTATTATCCCCTCAGATAGCATAGGATATCCACGCATGTCTGCGAGCGGTGAATCCTCGACAATGATGCATCGACTCCTACATGCATCGGGGTCTCACCCAATCCCGACGCCTGGTGACCCCAAATGAGTCGGCATCTAGTACTCTGGCCAGAGATTTATACACTATTATCCCCTCAGATAGCATAGGATATCCACGCATGTCTGCGAGCGGTGAATCCTCGACAACGATGCATCGACTCCTACATGCATCGGGGTCTCACCCAATCCCGACGCCTGGTGACCCCAAATGAGTCGGCAAAACGGGTCAAAGTGAGACGCCTATCATGTAGAGTCTCAATGACGTTTCGAGTCGTGAGGACTAATCAGTACAACCAAGACCTCGGACTTATCCACTCGACAAATGGTAACCAATTGGAAAGTCCGAACGAGGGTAGTTCGATAGATCACCAGGTCACTATCTATCTGCATGCTCAGAACATCACAATGTTCCCTACCAATGAAACGTGGTACTTCGCATCGCAGATAATTCAGAATACACAGCGACTATTAGATGTGTTTCATGATAGCCATCATATCCACTATCACATCTAACATACACTATGGTGCATTCTAGGTCTTTATCCAACACAATTGTTAACATCATATAACATAATGAAAATAAAGAGTGCCATAAATAAATGCGTATTTCATAGATAAAGATTGGCATATACAAGAGTCTATAAAACCCACACGCCACAAGTTGGCTAGTTGGACATCTAATCTAACATGAATATACTTCTGGAAAAGATACCCAACGTCTGAACCAATAACAGAATCTGATATCACTTATAATTTTAACATCTGAAATCTTTACGTCTGAAATAATTCCACCCAATATCTGACTGGTCGATTTAAACATCTGAAAGAGTATTACATCTGAATAAACTTTCTCCAAATATGTAGCTGATAACTTCAACGTCTGACTGTCCATTTGCTATCTTTAATTTAGCACTTGTCTTATTTTGTTATCACCAAAACTAATAAGTTTTATCTTAACAATTTCCCCCTTTTTGGTGATGACAAAACTTAGCAGCCTAAAAACTTATATAGATGAACAAAAGTACATGGCACAAAGTCTACTGAAATTCTAAATTTCATTAAATGAAGACTGTACAGAGAATTTGTACCAGAACTGAAGTAACAAATCCTAAAAATCTTTTTCCCCAAAAAGTATCCATTTTGCACTTCTCTTGGGTGGTAGATATGTACCATATGTTATACCACGAACGGGCGATTCACCACCACTAGATCGTCTTTCACCTGAACCACTTCTACCTCAGCTACCACTTTCTCTACTGATAGTGCCTCCACCATATCTGCTTGGGTCATCTGCTCTACTACCACTTCTACCACTTGGTTTATTTTGGTCATCAGGAGGCGGTTGAGGGCAGCGGCTGCTACTATCTTCCCCCTTTTTGTCATTACCAACCCTATTGATATAATCGACAAGAAAGCCAAGTTGGGTGGAGATGGTATTGTGATTTTCTTCGGCTTTCGCACGAAAGTCAAGCAATTCGCTCCTCTTGCTTCAACCCATACGGAGCTTTATCCAATTTATAAACGTGATTTGGATATGTATGATTTACGAAGCCAGGAGGTTGTGCAACATACACTTCCTCTGTTAATATGCCATTAAGAAATGCACTCTTAACATCCATCTGAAAGAATTTGAAGTCTTTGAATGCATCATATGCAAGGAACATGCGGATGGCTTCTAGCCTAGATACTGGTGCAAAATGAGTACCTCACTGTATATCTCGCAAAACGGATATATCCTCAGCAATAGTTGAAACAAAATTACGGATATCTACAGTACTCAGACCACCAAACAAACAATACCGAGCAAAAACTGTACACAGCTGATACCATCCCCAATATGTTACTGTCGGCCTTCGAGACCCAAAAACTGGAGTTGGTTCCACAACAGCAATAGCTCTACAGAAATTAAGAGAACCAACCGGCAGAAGCTTTCCAAAGAGAAAGAATATATGTGCTTCGATACAAACATCGGCCCACCGCTTCCTCATCAGCTTAAAGAAATTACTTACAGGAGGAAGAGTGTCCATATAGGAGAGTTGCGGAAAAACCTCATTGCAAATGACTGGCCTGGGCAACGGCTTACAAAAATCAGCGCAAGTTTCAATTACCCAGGAGCCATTAACCAGAATCATGGTACGTATCCAGCAATATTATAGAATATTCGGGTTTGATCGGGCGATTACGACACCGTGATCATGTTGTTTACCTTCAAACATCTTTGAGCAACACGTCCTGTCCCATGTGAGACCGTGTGCCTGCATCAATATCTTCAGCTCTTCGCGCAAAAAGAGATGAAGTTTGGATAACATATCCAGTACCTTGAGATCAGTAGCTGACGAACCTTCACCCAAAACAAAATTTGATTTATGAGCTTCCACAAACTTTCGGGTCAACAACTCTCTGTACTTTGTCAGTATATACATCCTTCTCTGAAGAGCTTCTCTTGTGGAATCTGTTTCAGCCCATGTGAGGACTTTTACTTCTTTGGCATAAAAGTCTTCTATCTTTAGAACGACCAATTTTGAGGCTGAAGGAATTATAGAATTGTTCCACTTCATCAATAACTTTCTCTCGCAACTGTACAAGAACCTCAATGTCTGCACAAATCAAAGAAAATTGTTCTTTGACGGGATTACCTTTTACAGGATCCACTATCACCAGGGGCGCCTTCCCCTTAGCATCAACAAAAATCTTGGGAAGACTGGCCTTGTACCAGTCTCCTTCATTGACTCCTGGAATCGAGATACATTCCCAAACTTTATCTTCGTAATTTCTCCAAGAGCAGACGACAATGGGCAATCTGCTGGAATTGTCAACAGAATTTCCTCAATAGTCATTGACTCATCATCAGAAACTTTATCAGCAGCAGCTGGAACGACATCTGGCAGACGACAATGGGCAATCTGCTGGAATTGTCAACAGAATTTCCTCAATAGTCATTGACTCATCATCAGAAACTTTATCAGCAGCAGCTGGAACGACATCTGGAATGTCCGTTCCCTGATCCTTTACAGTTTCAGCCTCAGGCTCTGTCACAATATACACAGCTGAAGCATCTACACTGCTCTCATTCTCATAAAAAATCTGCAACTGCTGCTCCCCAACACCTGTTCCAAAATCAACTGTGTCCATTTCTTCATCTGTATCGCTGGCTGTTACAACCGATCTATCAGCTTCTTGAGCAATGAATTCTTCATAGGAAATATTGAACCACTGATCCGTCTCCTCATATCTTGGGACTGTCTGTTCCCAAACGTCTGTTCCACTGACAGTCGTTCCTTCAACATCTATTCCATCAACATTTTTTCTTCCTCATCTGTTTCATTCTAAGCAGTCTCAGCGATCACCTGCTCAATAATGAGGTCCATGTCATCAGCAGACGTGGTTCGCACCTCCTCAGCAGTAGACTTCACTACGGGTTCATTTTCCACCGTTGGCTCGGATGCCTTCTCAGTAAGGCCACCAACAATTGTTTCTTCAACAACAAGGGCAGCTGATGTCGCTTCCCTGTGTTCCTCAAAAATATTATCCACGGCCTCCTCGACATCTCCCGCTCTTTAACAATTTCATCATCAAAATCCTTGTGCAGCCGCAACCTCCTCTTCTTCGATTTTCTCTTAGGCACGGGAGGTTGCTCAGCAGGTGCGGCCGCAGTCGGCTCAACAATTTTTAGAGGAACAGCCTCTTGTGCTACAGTAATAAGTACTGAACCCTTATCAGCCTTTCCAACTTGGTCCGCTTTTTCTTTGAAACAACTGGCTCGACCACCTCAGCAGTAGCTGGTCTCTTCCTAGACACAGCCTTTTTGACGTGTTCTATTCACCCTGGGTTTATTTGCTACTTCCTCCACAATGACTTTCTCATTGATCACAACATACCTACGAACCGTTTTCTCTGTCAGAATCCTAGGAGAGGGGAATGCTTTGGAGTCTCCCAACTCTAACGCCGGTACATCCTTCAATAAGACACAAATTTGAATAGTGTCAGAATCCTAGGAGAGGGGAATGCTTTGGAGTCTCCCAACTCTAACACCGGTACATCCTTCAATAAGACACAAATTTGAATAGCATACCCCTTTGCTTGCCTCGATCCTTCGGTCACCATTTCCTTAAAAATGTTGAATAACAACCTTCCCCAGTTGATTTGCATGCCTCCAGTGATAGCAGCCATCAAAAGAGAATGCTCATGAGTGACGGCATCAAATGACCCTGCTTTCACGAAAATAGATTTCGCCAAAATGTCACTGAGAAGTCGAAACTCAATATTTATCTCCCGCTTCTTGCAGGAGGTGCTCACTTGTTTACCAGAATCAGAGAAGATACTTCTCGCATTAGATACGAGATCCTTCAGAATCTCAGATAAGTCTGTCAACACATCCAAGGGCAACGCAAATGCCCCTGCAAAGATTTCCTCAGATATTTCCACTGACGTCACTTGTATGGTGCTGACCACCATTCCATCCCTTACAGATCCATTCTGAAATAATTCTGTTAAAGCATCTTCGTAAAAGATAGCGGGACACCCTAGAAAGCCTTTCAAACCGGACGCCACAAGGGCTCCAAACATTGCTACAATTCCAATGTCGTCCATGGCAAGGACTGAGTCGAACGAAACGTGAAGGCTGTTGCTTATCAGTGAATATGCCATTGAAGAAAGTTGACTGAGTGCGAAGAAGCCTTAAAAGAAATATCTGCAATATGAAAACACGAAGAACACGAGTTCAAGAGATGCTAGAGAACAATATGTGCAAGGTAAGTGAAAATAAGCATCAGCTGTATATATGTGACATCTGAGTTTATCGAGATCCCACATATTCAGCTGACGTAGCGCTTAACAATTCAGATCCTGGTTCCCCCTACGATTAAGATCCTATCCAACGCAATATGCTTGCCTCAGCTGAAGGTCTTTGTGTTCCCCCTGAACAAAAGACTCGCAGTTGAATTAAGCAACAGCTATCAACCTGCAAGTTGTTAGCGCACAGATAATTCAAGGCAATTCTAGGAGATCTAATATTTTTCTAAAATAAGAAAACTTAGCATCTGGTAGAGGCTTTGTGAAGATGTCAGCGACTTGCTGTTCAGTCGACACATACTCCAGTCGGACGTCTTTCTTTAGCACATGGTCCCTTATGAAATGATGCCTGATGTCTATGTGCTTTGTCCTTGAATGCAGTACTGGATTTTGGGTGATCACGATGGCACTGGTGTTGTCACAGAGAATGGGTGCTTTAGAATCATCAATGCCATAGTCCTTCAGCTGGTGTTGAATCCATAGTATTTGAGCACAACAGCTGCCAGCTGCTAGGTACTCCGCTTTAGCTGTGGACGTTGCAATGGACGTCTGCTTCTTACTGAACCAGGAAATCAGTCGATCCCCTAAAAATTGACAAGTCCCACTTGTGCTTCTACGAACAATCCTACATCCTGCGTAGTCTGCATCGCTATAACCGATTAGTTTAATGCCTGACTCTTTGGGATACCAAAGACCCACGTTGGAAGTGCAAATATTTTAAAATGCGTTTCACGACTATATAATGTGATTGTTTAGGCTCTGTTTGAAATCTAGCACACAAACAGACAGCAAACATGATGTCTGGTCTGCTAGCAGTTAAGTATAGCAAAGAGCCAATTATGCCGCGATAAAGTGATACCTCAATGGCAGATCCAGCTTCATATTTATCCAGTTTAATTGAGGAGCTCATAGGGGTCGCAGCTGCTGAGCAGTTTTCCATGCCAAATTTCTTCAACAGTTCTTTCGTGTACTTAGCCTGGTTAAATAATATTCCATTCTCCAGTTGTCTGACTTGTAAGCCCAGAAAGAACGTCAGTTCCCCCATCATGATCATCTCAAATTTGTCCTGCATTAACTTGGAAAACTTCTGGCACAATTTGGGGTTGGTTGACCCAAAGATAATATCATCGACATAGATTTGAACTAATAAGACATGATCAGCTTTAACAAATTTAAACAGAGTCTTATCAACTGTGCCTATTGTGAAATCATGCTCGATTAGAAATTTGGACAGTGTATCATACCAAGCTCTTGGTTCTTGCTTCAACCCATACAGAGCTTTATCCAATTTATAAACGTGATTTGGATATGTATGATTTACGAAGCCAGGAGGTTGTGCAACATACACTTCCTCTGTTAAGATGCCATTAAGAAATGCACTCTTAACATCCATCTGAAAGACTTTGAAGTCTTTGAATGCAGCATATGCAAGGAACATGCGGATGGCTTCTAGCCTAGCTACTGGTGCAAACGTTTCATCAAAGTCTATTCCTTCCATTTGTCAAAAGCCTTGTGCAACCAGTCTAGCTTTGTTTCTAGTTACTACTCCATCTTCATTCAGTTTATTCCTAAAAACCCATCGAGTTCCTATAACTGAATGATTAGAAGGTCTAGGTACAAGTTGCCATACGTTATTACGCTTAAATTGATTTAATTCTTCTTGCATAGCGTCTATCCAATTGGGGTCAGCTAAGGATTCTTCTATCTGCTTAAGTTCTATGTGAGATATGAATGCTGAATTGAAATGATCATGCAATACCTGGCCTCGTGTGCGAACAGGAGATTTGATGTTACCTATGACCTGCTCGGGTGGATGATTTCTGTTCCACCAAAGATAAAGTCCAATGGGATTTGCTCCTTGTTCCACTTGTGTAACTGTCTGGATAGCAACAACTGGATCAGCTGATACCAATTGATATTTTTCGTTGTCTGCTTGAGCATCAGCTTCCAGCTGTTGTAGTGGTTGTTCCAGATGTGAGCTTGGTTCAGCTCTTGTATCAGTTCTTGTACCAGTTGTTTTTCTAGATACCAATTGATGTGATGTGCTCGTGACTAATACTTCATATGTTGGTCTTGATACTAATTGATATGCGCTTGTATTTTGTGCAACAGATGTTGGTTGATGAATAGTAGAATCTTCTTGCGCAACATCTGTCTGAGCAACGTCTGGTTGAGCAACATCTGATTGAACTTTGGCCGCTTCAGCTCCAGCAGCTGGTACAATTGTAGAGATCTGATCATGTGTAGAGTCAACGTTAGTTAAATCGATGACTACTGGATTACCTGTCAGATCTTGTTGTGCGTTGTCGTGCGATGTGTCCAGCGCTGGTTCCATCTCTGCTGAATGTCTTTGTGGTGCCATGTCATCATCTGAGTCATCAATGCTGGATGAATCTAGACGTGTACATAGATCGTTAAGGCTCGCAGCTGAATTAGATCTAAACTTGTCTCATCAAAGACAACGTGTGCTGACTCTTCAACAGTTTGACTTCTATTTTTGAATACTCGATAAGCCTTGCTCACTGTTGAATAACCTAGGAATATACCTGCATCAGATTTTGCATCAAAAACTGTTAGGTGCTTTTTGCCATTATTATGAATGAAGCATCTCCACCCAAACACCCTGAAATATGAAATATCAGGTTTCTTGCCACTCCAGATCTCATATGGGGTTTTACAGTGCAACTTATTAATCATAGATCTGTTCTGAGTGTAGCAAGCTGTGTTAACTGCTTCTGCCCAGAATATTTGTGAAATACCAGAATAAGCAATCATAGATCTATCAGCTTCTTTTAAAGTACGATTTCTCCTCTCAGCAAGCCCGTTCTGCTGAGGAGTTCTAGCTGCTGAAAGCTCATGCTTTATCCAACTGTCTTCTAGATAAGAAGTTAATTTATGATTCAAAAATTCAGTACCACGATCACTTCTTATCCTGTTTACTGTACAAGATTTGTCATTTTGCAAACGTTTTAAAAGGCGTATCTGCTGGTCAGCGGTATCAGATTTTACCTTTAAAAACAACACCCAAGTAAATTTTGTAAAATCATCAATAACAACTAGGGTGTAGTTCGTTCCCCCTAAGCTAGTTACGGGAATAGGACCAAAGAGATCCATATGTAAAAGCTCTAAGTTTCGGGAAGAACGTTTACCGCCTTTCTTTTTAAAAGTTGATTTGATTTGTTTGCCAAGCTGAAATGTGGCACAGATCTTGTTCTTTGAAAAATTGATTTTGGGCAGTCCAGAAATCATTTCATGCTGACTCAAATGAGCAAGAGTTTTAAAGTTTAGATGATTCATTCTTTGATACCACAACCAGCTCTTGGAAGAGTTGGCTGCTAAGCAAATTTGTTCAGATCCCATGGGTTATGACCAATTGATAATGTAGGTATTCCCCGATCTTTTACCTACCAATACAGTCAGTCCTTCTGGACTCTGAGCTGTGCATGTGTGTTGTTGAAAATTAAGTATGTAACCCTTGTCACATAGCTGACTAATGCTAATCAAATTGTAACGCAAGTTATCAACAACTAAGATATCTGATATAGAAATGTTACCGTGGATAAGCTTACCCTCACCCACAGTGTTAGCACGAGCATTGTCACCAAAGACTATTTTTGCTCCTCTGTGAGGTGTCACATCTGTTAGCAGCTTTTGGTTTCCAGTCATATGTCTTGCACAACCACTGTCCAGGTACCATATGGTTGATTCATCAGCAGCTTTGTACCTGTTATCCTGCAATCATAAAAACAGATTTTGGTATCCAATTTTACTTGGGTCCAGATAGGATTACCCCTTTCGGGACCCATACTTGAATTACTTTGACAGCTTTCCCAGTATGATAGTCCATAAGGTTCTGTGCATAAGTACTGTGAGATGAGCTTTGGTTTGGTATTTTGACCATCCAGATCTCTACGAGGCCTAACCTTTTTCAATTCAGACTTAACCTTCTTAGAGCCACGTCTTTGTTGGTTCTGAACAAACGACTTGGATCCAGCTTTTGCATTTTCCTTGTCAAGTCTGTTCTTTAGCCAACCAGACTTAGAACTCTCAGGTCTGTCATAGCCAATACCAGCTTTTCCTTTCTTATTCAATAGCTCCGAGACTGGTCATCATACCGTACCGACTCACATGGATCATGTATCACACAGTACTTGGTTCTACTGAACTATTTTTCAAATCAGCGTTTTCAGCTTTAACTTCCTCGAATGTGTGAGAAAGCTTCCTGTACTCTTTGACCATATCATTAAGTGCACTGACAAGGTCTTCTCGTGTAAATTCAATATTGGAAAAGTCAAATACCTCATCATCTGAAGTTTGATCAGCCATGAGAATGTGAACTTCCTCCTGTTCACTATCGCTGGATGAGGAACTGCTGGATGAGGAATCTGAATCGGTATCAGCCCAATTCCTGTTGCTTTCCTCAGCAACCAGTACTTTGCGATCATTCTTGCGGCTGGGTCTTTTATCACCTCTTGTCCTCATCCTCCTATCTTCTGATCTTTCCATGGATCTTTCATCTGTCTTCTCATCCCGTCTGTATCGATCCTCCTTCTTTCATCTCTTTTGTATCTATCCTCCTTCTTTGGCCTGTTGCAATCAGCTGCAAAGTGCCCTGGACGTCCACAATTAAAACAGTTCATATCAGTTGTAACTTTATCATTTTTATGGACATTATTATAAGGAGTAGAAGGATTGTAGGATCTTCTCAAGTATTTCCAAAACTTCTTAACGAATAGGAACATGACGTCATTGCTGAGTTGATCAGCTGTCTTGCTAGTGCTTGGAGAGCACTGCTCAGATGTTGTAGCTGCTAGCGCTTTGGTCGGCTGGGAGGTTGACGGTCCAGCTTCTGCTCTTGTTTCCAACTCGAACTCATAAGCTTTAAGGTTTTCAAATAGATCGTGAAGCTCCAGCTTATTGAGATACTTGGACTCCTGCATGGCCATTGTCTTAACGTCCATTCCCTGGGCAATGCTCTCGTCACCTTCAAAGCCAACTCACGGTTGCTATAATCTTTTCCCAAGCTAGTCAACTCAATCACCACGGCGCTGAATCGCTCATCAAACTCCGTCATTGTTTCTCCATCCTTCATCTTCATAGATTCTTATTTCTGCTGAGCGAGAGTCAACTTGTTCTCTTTTGTCTCATCGTTTCCTTCACATATTTGTGTCAGCTTTTCCCAAATATCTTTTGCTGTGGCACAGGTTTTTATCTTGCTGAACATGTTTTTGTCCAGTTTATTGTAGAGAATGTCCCTGGCCACATTGTCCAGATTTGCTTTCTTTTTGTCTTCGTTGGTGTACTCATGTCTGCTCTTCTCTAGATACTGGGTCTCGCCATTAGATATAGCGAATTCCAAGTTTGGATTCATTATTTTCATCGGCCCTTCTGTGATAACTGACCTCATGTCATCATCCTGAGCAGCCAGATGCGCTTGCATGCGAATCTTCCTGTGACACCCAAACCCAAGGGGGCCACGAGAAATGGGGTAAACAAAATTTTCGAATAAAAGAAGGGCTAAAAGATAATTTGTTATAAGCTGTATTCCTTATAACCCAACAAGAAACAAAACACAATACAATTTCGAAGATCAGCAGATACTCAAATATGCGCGCTACTGCTAAAACTTATGCGGAAAACAGGGTATTTCATATAACCTTGCAATTGCGGATTTCAACAGCTGTTATTTGAGATAAATATACAACCATTGCTACTGAATTAATACAGCATATCCTAACCAAAACAATATAACTATGACACGGAAAACGTAGGCCTTGGATAAACACAACGCCACCCATCTGCTGATTCAAGATCCACCTGCTGTTCCTCCTTCAGCTGTCGTAACAGACTCACCAAGTCAACGCATTTCTTACCGGTGAAGACTACTTTCACCCTGATGCAGTACGCAGAGTTTTACATCAAAGAGGTTGTCTGATAGGATCATTGTGGCTCGAACAAAAGGCCTAGGAGTTCAGAATGGGGGGTTGAATGAACTCCTTGGTATTTTTAAATATTTTCGAAACCTTTAAAACAATTTTTACAAGCACCCGCTTAACTTAAACCCGAGTTACCAGATTTAAGGTATCTCAGTTTTAATGCTGATTTCTTGGCTAACAATAAATGTGCGGAAATAAGCCAATCCATCAGTGAACAGGTAAAGCTTAAATAAATGCGATAATGTAAAAGAGTAGGGTCAAGGATTTGTTTATGGAAGTTCGGATATCAATATCATACGTCTCACCTTCTTCCTTTTTAGGAAGGTTCCACTAGAAGATTTGATGTTTACAACCTCTGTAACCACCCAGTCACCGAGCCTCACTCAAGATGAACTCCTAGCAATCTCCAATCAACAAGCAGACGCAGCTGCTGAATACAACACTGATAATTTTTATCAAACGTCTTTGGATAGCACATTTGTTACAAAATCAAATCGAATAACAAAAGTGAAATACAAATGATTTTTGAGTGCTGCAGATCTTCTGGTTTCTAACACAGAAACGTAATTCAAAAAAAATGAACCAGAAGATGAAATCTCGAAGGAAATATCTGTGAGCGCTTGACTTGAAAGTTCTTCGAGATTGGATTTCTGGGACTTAGAATATTTTCGATTGAGAGCTTCTTTTAAAATCCCAGATGGTGATGAAGACAGAATTTTTTTGAATGAAGATAACAATTAGCGAGTGTAAGTCCGAGAGCTTCTTCAATTCAAGTTCCATCTATTTATACTCTTCTTCCTCCAACGGTCATAAAGATAGCCTAAGGAAACAAAATCATCGTACAGCTGTATGCACTGCTCCACTAAGGTAAATCGCGCTTCGACAGAGCCAAATTGTCGTCTTTCCATATTTGTGAAAACACCGTAAAAACTTCCTCTGTATACTGTGTACTATTTACCCAAAATAGTACTGACGTTATCTCCTTAATTCCATGCATATGTACGATTAAATCTTCACCGTTGATTCTTTCCAATTTAAACATTGATAGCGTTTGAATCGGTTCATCGTTTGCGCCCGAACATTTTCCCTTAATTGTAAATTGACGAGTGTAATACATCTGAGTACTTCGTAACAGCTGGTTGTAATGACTGAAAGCTTCAACATCTGAAATTTCCAATAGCTGAATGCTAACCAACGACTTAATACGCTAAGGGACACAACATCTGAATCCTAGCTCTAAACCAAACGTTGTCGTCTCAACTTGTCCAAACGACGTAGTTTTGCTGTCTGCTAAGAAATACGCTAACATTCAAATAGTTGAGTCTGATATCGAAGCAACATCTGAATATGTTCACATTGAAGTAAATACCCAATGTCTGAATATACTTCTGAAAAAGATACCCAACGTCTGAACCAATATCAGAATCTGATATAACGTATAATTTCAACATCTGAAATCTTTATGTCATCTGACTGGTCGATTCAACATCTGAAAAAGTATTACATCTGAATAAACTTTTCTCCAAATACGTAGCTGATAACTTCAACGTCTGACTGTCCATATGCTATCTTTAATTTAGCACTTGTCTTATTTTGTTATCACCAAAACTAATAAATTTTATCTTAACAAATGTTACATATGACCTGCTCGGGTGGATGATTTCTCTTCCACCGAAGATCAAGTCCAATTGGGTTTGCTTCCTGTTCTGCTTTAATGTCTTGCTGGATAGTTACATCTAGATCGTCTGTCACCAATTGATGGTTCGCGTTCGCATCTTGTACATCAGATGTTGATAGTTGTGTGGCAGGATCTATTTGTGCAACATCTTTTTGTGCAACATCTTGTGCATTTCTCTCTTCAGCTCCAGCAGCAGGCACACATGGAGAGATCTGATCCTGTGTTGAGTCAACGTTAGTTAAATCGATGACTACTGGATTAACTGTCAGATCTTGTTGAGCATTGTTGCGCGGTGTGTCCAGTGCTGGTTCCATATCTACTGAACGTATTTGTTGTGCCACGTCATCATCTGAGTCATCAATGCTGGATGATTCTAGACGTGTACATAGATCGTTAAGCTCGCAGCTGAGTTGGATCTAAAGCTTGTCTCATCAAAGACAACGTGTGCTGACTCTTCAACAGTTAGACTTCTATTGTTGAATACTCGATAAGCCTTGCTCACTGCTGAATAACCTAGGAAGATACCTGCATCATATTTTGCATCAAAAGCTGTTAGGTGCTTCTTACCAATATTATGAATGAAGCATCTGCACCCAAACACCCTGAAATATGAAATATCAGGTTTCTAGTCACTCCAGATCTCATATGGGGTTTTATCATGTAACTTGTTAATCTTAGATCTGTTCTGAGTATAGCAAGCTGTATTAACTGCTTCTGCCCAAAATTTTTGCGAAATACCAGAATAAGCAATCAAGATCTTGCAGCTTCTTTTAAAGTGCTATTTCTCCTTTCAACCAGCCCGTTCTGTTGAGGAGTTCTAGCTGCAAAAATCTCATGCTTTATCCCTATGTCATCTAGATAAGAAGATAATTTTTTATTTAAAAACTCGGTACCACGATCACTTCTTATCCTATTGACTGTGCAAGATCTGTCATTTTGTAAACGTTTTAAAATCCGAACAAGCTGGTCAGCGGTATCAGATTTTGTTTTTAAAAACAACACCCAAGCGAATTTTATAAATCATCAACAACAACTAGGGTGTAGTTCGTTCCCCCTAAGCTAGTTACGAGAATAGGACCAAAAAGATCCATATTCAAAAGCTCTAAGCTTCGGGAAGAACGTTTACCGCCTTTCTTTTTTAAAGTAGAACGAATTTGTTTACCAAGCTGACATGCGGCACAGATCTTGTCTTTAGAAAAATTGATTTTGGGCATACCAGAAACCAGTTCATGCTGACTCAAATGGGCAAGCGTTTTAAAGTTTAGATGGTTCATTCGCTGATGACACAACCAGCTCTTGGAAGAGTTGGCTGCTAAACAAATTTATTCAGATCCCATGGGTTCTGACCAATTGATAATGTAGGTATTCCCCGACCTTTTACCTACCAATACAGTCCGTCCTTCTGGACTCTAAATTGTGCATGTGTGCTGTTGAAAGTTAACTATGTAACCCTTGTCACATAGCTGACTTATGCTAATCAAATTATAATGCAAATTATCAACAACTAAGACATCAGATATTTAAATGTTACCGTGGGTAAGCTTACCCTTACCCACAGTGTTATCATGTGAGTTATCACCAAAGACTATCTTTGCGCCTTTGTGTGGAGTAACATCTGATAGCAGCTTTGGGTTTCCAGTCATGTGTCTTGCACATACACTATCCAGATACCAAATGATCGATTCATCTCCAGATTTGTACCTGTTATCCTGCAATCATAAAAACAGATTTTGGTACCCAATTTTACATGGGTGCAGATAGGATTACCCCTTTTGGGACCCATACTGGAATGACTTTAACAGTTTCCCCAGTATGATAGTCCATAAGGGTCTGTGCAGAAATATTGTGAGATCTGTTGAGTGTTGGTTTGATATTTTGACCATTCAGATCTCTCCTCGACTGAACCTTTCTCCAAACAGATTTTGCCTTCTTCGAACTACGCCTGGGCTGGTGAGAAACAAACGACTTAGAACCAGCTTTCTCTTTATATTTGTCAAGGCTGTTCTTTAGCCAGCTTGGCTTAGAGTTCTCAGGTCTTATAAAAGCGATACCAGCTTTTCCTTTTTGATTCCTCTTTGAAGAGTTCTGGTCATCATACCTCATTGACTTGCATGTATCATGTGTCATACTGGCTTTGACAAAGCTCATCTTTTTGAAGTTGTCATATGCCAGATGTGACTGAGTACTGGTTTCTCCGGGCGCTGCTTTCACTAGCATTGAAACCCAAGCCAGTTCTATCATTCGCTGGCTTCTGAATTTCACATAGCTTATCTAGAGAAACTGAAGACTGGGTCTAGGAGCTCATTATCAAATTTAAATTTTCAATTTCAGACTCGAGATCACTAGATCTTATCCTCAAAGATTCATTCTCAGTCTTCAGCTTACTCAACTCAATTTGTAAACTGTCAGTTTTACCAAGTTGAACAGATCTTGGTTCCATTGAACTATTTTTCAAATCTACGTTTTCCTCTTTGACTTCCTCCAATGTCTGAGAAAGCTTACGGTACTCTTGGTCCATTTCATTTAGTGCACACAGTTCTATCATTTGTTGTCTTCTGATTGCACACAGCTTATATGGAGAAACAGAAGACTGAGTCCAGGAGCTCATTATCCGTTTTAACTTTTCAATTTCAGACTCGAGATCACTAGATCTTATCCTCAAAGATTCATTCTCAGTCTTCAGCTTACTCAACTCAATTTGTAAACTGTCAGTTTTACCAAGTTGAACAGATCTTGGTTCCATTGAACTATTTTTCAAATCTACGTTTTCCTCTTTGACTTCCTCCAATGTCTGAGAAAGCTTACGGTACTCTTGGTCCATTTCATTTAGTGCACAGATTAGGTCCTCTCGTGTAAATTCAGTATTTGAAAATCGAATACCTCATCTTCCGATGTCTGATTAGCCATGAGACAGTGAACTTCCTCCTGTTCACTATCGCTGGATGAAGAACTGCTTGATGAGGAATCTGTATCGGTATCAGCCCAGTTCTTGTTGCTCTCATCAGCAACTAGTACTTTGCGATCACTCTTTCTGCTGGGCCTCTTATCATCTCTTGTCCTCATCCTTCTATCTTTTGATCTCTCCTTGGATCTATCATCTTTCTTTTCATCCCTCTTGAATCTGTACTCTTTCTTGGGCCTGTTACAATCAGCAGCAAAGTGCCCTGTACGACCACAGTTAAAACAATTTTGGTCAGTGGTTACCTTATCAGATTTATGAGCATTATTATAAGAGAAAGAAGGGTTGTAGGATTTTCTCATGAATTTCCCAAACTTCTTAACGAAGAGGGACATGGCATCGTTGCTGAGTTGTTCTGTGGATTTGCTAGTGCTTGGAGAGCACAGTTTAGATGTTGTTGCCGCTAGAGCTTTGGTTGGTTGAGATGTTGAGGGTCCAGCTTCAGATCTTGTCTCTAGCTCGAACTCATAGGCTTTAAGATTTGAAAAGAGGTCATGCAATTCCAGCTTGTTCAGATCTTTCGATTCACGCATAGCCATGGTCTTAACATCCCACTCTCTGGGCAACGCTCTCATCACCTTCAACGCCAACTCACAGTTGCTGTATTCTTTGCCCAAACTGGTAAGCTCTATCACCACAGCACTGAATCGCTCATCGAACTCCGCCATGGTTTCTCCATCTTTCATCTTGATTGATTCATATTTCTGCTGGGCCACAGTTAGCTTGTTCTCTTTCGTTTCATCATTGCCCTCGCAGATTTGTATGAGCTTCTCCCAAATCTCCTTGGCAGTGGTACATGTTTTTTTTTTGCTGAACATATTTTTGTCCAGCGTCTTGTAGAGGATTTCTCTGGCCACATTGTCCAAGTTCGCCTTCTTTTTATCCTCATTGGTATACTCATGTCTCCTCTTTTCCACATATTCTGGTGCACCATCACTCGTCGCGAATGCTATGTTTATCTTCATTATTTTCATTGGACCATCAGTGATGACTGACCACATGTCATCGTCTTGAGCAGCAAAGTGCGCTTGCATTCTGATCTTCCAGTCATCATAGTCCTCCTTAGAAAACATAGGAATTTTTTTGTGAGAGGTAGACATATTGAAATATATAAATAGCAAATCACAAATTGTTCAATACTGAGATAGTGCAGGCTCTGATACCAATTGATAGGATCAATAGGATAGAAAAACAGCTTTAGGAGTTCAGAAGGGGGGGTTGAATGAACTCCTTTTGGGATTTTAAATTTTCGAAACCTTAAAACAGTTTTTACAAGCGCCTAGCTTAACTTAAATCCGAGTTACCAGATTTAAGGTATCCCAGTCTAAAATCAGATTTCTCGACTAACAAATAATGTGCGGAATGAAGTCGATCAATCTGTGAACAGTGTAATAATAAATAAATGCAGTAAAGTAAAAGTATAGGGTCGAGAGATTTGTTTATGGAAGTTCGGATATCAAATCCTACGTCTCCCCTTCTTCCTTTTCAGGAAGGTTCCACTATAAGAGTTTGATGTTTACAGCCTCTGTAACCACCCAGTCACCGAGCCTCGCTCAAGATGAACTCCTAGCAAATATAATCAACAAGCAGACATAGCTGCTGAATACAAAGAATGAGATTTTTCGAACTGCTTCACAAAGCCAGTTCATTACAGACTCAAAATGAATGATAACAATGAAATACAATGGTTTTGAGATGGTAAATCTTCTGGTTTCTATACTATGAAACTTGATTCACAAAAGTGAACCAGAAGATAAATCGAACATTGAAAACAATGAGGGCTAGAACTTGAATGTTCTTCGATTTGGTAATACTGGACTTAGAGAATATTTGCGATCAAAATATCTGTCAGGCCTCGTGCTCACATCAGAGATAAACCACGCAAAACAAGTGGAAGCAACTAAAGAGTGGTTAAAATTTTTTTGCTTTTGGCCTGACAGAAAGATAACATAATTTAAAATAATGCAATACTCAAAATATATCCCAGCTTAAACCAACAAAGGGCTACAAGCCACAGAAATACAGTACAGCATAAAACATGCATCAAGTACCTGACTACAACCACAACTGAATACAACAGACTACTAGCTATAAATGTCTGATCATCACCCGGGACATCCCACCCACGGTGATACCAGTGCATATAGATACTATACATAACTGGGTGTTGGGATCCGGATCACGCCCTCGGAGAGGCAGCCGGAAGAACAGAAAATTAACAGCCGGGAGACGATCAATACGAGTAATACAAAAACAATCTATGACATTCATAGGGTGTTTAATAGGAATACCTTGTTGGCACTTGTGCCTGGCTCCAACCGGAATTACAATAACGCCG
>KQ990540.1:432621-462070 GCA_001598015.1 Dorcoceras hygrometricum
GCTGACGGTGCGTGTGTTTATCTCAGGAACGTTGCTCTGATACCATGTTGTGACGCCCGAACCCACGGAAATCACGAATTTGGGGTGAATGAAAATTTTTAAAATAAAAACAAGGGCTGAAAGACAATTTGTTATAAGATGTATCTCTTATAACTTAGAAAAATTATGAAACAACAATTCTGACAGACGTACACTAGTGCGCCAACTACTGACAAACATTTTTGCGGAAAACAGATTCTATTATATATTACAATTGCGGTGTACAACAGCTGATATTCTATATGAACTACTACTGTTGTATCTGATTTAATACAGTCTTTATAAAAGATAAAATAACATCAGACTTTACACGGAAAACGCTGGCCATTGACAAACACACACCACCCAGCAGCTGATTCAAGTTTCACCTCCCGTTCGCTCCTCAGCTGTCGAACCTGCACCATTTTAAAAGCTAATGAGCCTAGGGGCTCAGCAAGTAAAATCTGAGTAATAACGAATTCAATTAACGTAGACAGACATCTAAAACATACATAACTTGAGTTAAAGGAATCATCAATACATAAACGTTTCATAAACATTTCTTTCTTTCATAAACTTGGAGATAGGGGATAATAGCCCAGATCTCATCATCATCAATATCATTTTATTTAGATTTATGGCTTAGAATCTCTCCTTAGGTCCGTGTTGCACTTTGATCAAAATGGCTTCCGATATCAGTTTTAGCATATAGCTCATATGAAAGGGCAGCCGACATCTGGACGACTACTCACCCTTCTCCTTGTGACCGTCTGTTATCTATGCCATAAACCTTAAAATAACTTTTGTTCCTTTAACATCCTTTCTTTTCTTTGAAATCATTCTTTAAACATCATCGGGTTTCATCATTTAAAACTCTCGCTTACCATTTTAAACTTTACTGAGTATCGAATTCGACTGTTGGGAACTTACCGCTGAAATGAAATTAGTCGTAACAAAGTGAAACAATACTTTGAAACAAAATAGATCTTCACTGTTCACGTTTATCGTAAAACAGCCGTGAGAATATTTGTGAATACTTGAAACAGACGTAGTAAATGAAACAGCGTCGTTAGCGTAAGAAACAGATGTGGCTTGGGATATTGTTTGAATAGTGAACAGCTGTAACTATGAAATAGAATTGGTCACTCAGCTGTTAACGAATTGGTTTTGGTCAAACAGATGTCAACTCGACTAAGTTGGTCAACTCAGACGTCAACACAACTAAAACAAAGGCTTTCAGGTGTTGAACAAACCAACAGCTGAATACAAATTAAGGCAACAGCTGGTTACGAACAAATGCAACAGCTGATTATGAAACAATGCAACAGCTGATGACTTAATAATACAACAACTGTTTACGAAAACTGATGCAACAGCTAATGACTCAATAAAACCAACAACTGATGAACAATAAAACCAACAGCTGATGAACAATAAAACCAACAGCTGATGAACAAACTAACAGCTGATGAACAAATTAACAGCTGATATGTAAATGCTGAATACAAATATGAAATTCAATCGCTGACATAGGAAACGAAATATGAATAAGAACTTGGTGTTGCAACATCAAACGACAGCTATGCTATCAGCTGTTACCTATCAAACCAGACTTTATACTGATTCGACCAACAACATCCGATTACATAGCGTCAAATTCAAATGTTACCATTCACCAAAAGGAAGAACATTCATAAACATACTTGAATCAAACTCGAATCCCCAGTGTTGGCACAGCGGCGGATCCGATCCCGTTCCAGTGGCGCAGCGGAAGATTTAAAAATTTGCATCGGAAACGGTCAATACATAACATAAATCAACAATAAACATCCATAGGGTGTTTAGATTTGGTACCTTGCTGGCGTCTAGGCGCCTGGCTCCGACCAATTTCACGAGGAAATTGGCACTTCAACGGTTGGCAGTTGTCGTTCTCCGAATCCGGTCCACGACTGAAATCACGATCCCTTTGTCGGTCTACACTAGAAAACACGACAAATGTTTCACGAACAGAATCTCCACATCAAGACGGTCGGAACAAGTCCAACCACGGCAGGCAGCGGTGCACGACGGCGGGCGGCGGCGCGAGGGAGGGGGCGGCGGCCGTGTGGAGAAAGGAGGAGAGGGGGCGGCTACTTTAGGGTTTTGGAGTAGTAGAGTTGTGTCATGCAAACCCTAGGTCATGTATTTATAGACTTCTGATGGGCTTGAACCGGCCCAATGGGCCTGGGTCAGGCCCAGTTCCTTATGAACATTCGGTTCAACTACATCACCGTGGCTCCATCATACTTCCGATCGACGATCAGATCGGACCGATCTACACAGTTTACAAAACTGAGTATTATGATGCGAAAACAATTTTTCAGACCACCTAGTCCAAAATAACAGTTTAGCCCCTCAACTTTGGGAAATCCCAATTTAACCCCTGTTGACTTTTAGGAAGTCGCACTCCCTAAATTCCTCCTCCTATGCTCAACAAATTGAGCTCAGTTTACATGTGGGAATCGGGAAACCAGTATTTGTGTGACCCTCAATGGTTCAGGGATGCAGCTAGCCGTGGGCCCACAACAATTGCGACTCCGAAAACACATTTTCGGACTGACCCATCGGATCATGGTAAAACGCCTAGCAACATCGCCCCATGATCCCCTAGGTATCACTGATAGTGCCTGAAAAAACCAGTCGGTCATGGTTAGCGTACAGTACGGTCCTTTCAACAGGTTGTGGGCCCACGGCTAGCTGTATCCCTGAACCATTGAGGGTCACACAAGTACTGGATTCGAAACTCCCACACGGATACTCAGCTCAATGTGTTGAGCACGAGAAGAGGATTTCGGGAAGTATGACTTCCTGAAAGTCAACAGGGGTCAAACCGGGGTTTGACTCTGTTGAAGGGCAAAACGGTCATTTTTTGCTATTTAGGGTTAGATGATCTGAAAAATTGTTTTTCACATCATAACATTCAGTTTTGGAAACTGAGTCGATCGGTCCGATCTGATCGGCGATCGGAGATACGATGAAGTCGCAGCGATTTATATCGTCATTTGGACTCGGGCCCGTTGGACCGGCCCAAGTCCAACATTAAGTCTATATATGATTAGACTTAATTAAGAGACTACATTTACAATTAATCACAACACAACCCTAGAAACAAAACCCTAAGCACCGCCGCCTCCCTCTCTTCTCCAAGCCGCCCGCCGCCGCCGGCCGCTGCCCGCCGCCGATCTTCGCCGGAAGTTTGTTCCGGCCAGTTCGACGTGGAGAATCCGATCGTGCTGATCTCGTCAGGACTTCTAGTGCAGTCTGACGAAGGAGTCCCGAATCTGGTCGTGGACCGTATTGACGAATCTACCGCAATCAACCGAGAAGCGCCGGGTTCTTGAAACACCGGTTGGAGCCAGGCACAAGTGCCAGACAGGTGACCTGCTAAACGCCCTATGTATGTTGATACGTAGAATTGATTGAATTTTTCGTATTGATCGCATCCCGGTACTCTATTTTATTCTTCCGCTGCCTGCCGGGGTGCGGATCCGGACCAATCCCAACAACTTAGGCTCCTTTGCTTGCGCAACGGCACCCGTGTTGTCACAGTACACCGGGACTGGACCAACTCCTTCAGGGATTACGCCCAACTCTTGGACGAAATTCCTTATCCAAACCGCCTCTTTCGCAGCAGCTGATGCTGCGATGTACTCAGCCTCAGTGGTTCAATCCGCGATGGTGTCTTGCTTGGAACTCTTCCAAGAGACAGCACCACCATTGAGCATGAATACAAATCTAGAGGTTGACTTCGAATCATCCACATCACATTGGAAGCTAGAATCAGTGTAGCCTTCCAATTTCAGTTCACCACCCCCATAGACCATGAACATATTCTTAGTCCTTCGTAAGTACTTAAGAATATCTTTCACAGCCTTCCAATGCATTTGGCCGGGGTTGGCTTGGTAGCGGCTCGTGACACTCAGAGCATATGCGACATCCGATCTAGTTGAGATCATGCCATACATAATACTACCTATTGCCGATGCATATGGCACACGTGTCATACTCTCTATCTCCTCATTAGTCTTTGGACACATAGAATTAGATAGAGTGACCCCGTGGCACACAGGTAGGTGTCCTCTCTTGGACTCTTCCATAGAGAACCTCTTAAGTATGGTATCGATGTAGGTGGCTTGGGGTGAGTCCGAGCATCCTTTTCGATCTATCTCTATAGATCTGTATTCCTAGAATGTAGGATACTTCACCCATGTCCTTCATTGAGAATCAACTAGAAAACTACACTTTAGTTGACTGCAACATTCCTACATCATTCCCAATGAGTAGAATGTCATCAACATAAAGTACAAGGAATGTCACAGCATTTTTAACTACCTTCTTATATACACATGGCTCCTCGGGATTCTTGATGAAACCAAATTCCTTAATTGTTTCATCAAATCTCAGGTTTCAACTTCTCGATGCTTGTTTGAGACCGTAGATCGATCTCTGAAGTTTGCATACTTTATGCTCACTTCCTACAGATGTGAAACCCTTAGGCTGCGTCATATAGATCTCTTCCTTAATGTTTCCATTAAGGAACGCAGTTTTCACATCCATTTGCCATATCTCATAGTCGTACCATGCGGCTATGGCTAGTAGGATTCTAATTGACTTGAACATTGCGATTGGTGAAAAGGTTTCATCATAGTCAACACCTTGCCTTTGAGTGTAATCTTTCGCGATCAGTCGTGCCTTGTAGGTCAGTACCTTTCCATCAGGCCCAAGTTTTCTCTTGTATATCCATTTACACCCAATAGGAACTATTCCTTCGGGAGGATTAACAAGAGTCCAAACTTGGTTTGAATGCATCGAGTCAATCACAGATTGCATTGCTTCAAGCCACAAATTAGAATCAGAATCGGAAATTGCCTCCTTGAAAGTTCTTGGATCACATCCAATAGTTTGATCACTTTGATCATCTTCAAGGAGGAAACAATATCTAACAGGAGCCCTAGGAACCCTTTCAGATCTCCTAGGTGCGGCCATTTATGGTATTGGCTCTTGTAGTGCCAGAGATTCACTTGGTACTTTAGATGGTTCTCGAACCTCTTCGAGTTCTACTATCTTGCCTTTTCTATCAAGTAGAAACTCCCTTTCCAGAAAGGTGGCATTTCTAGAAACAAACACTTTTGTTTCATTGGGATAGTAGAAGCAGTATCCAATAGAATTCTTTGGATACCCAATGAAGTAACATAAGATGGATCTATTATCCAGCTTATCTCCAGCTGTCTGCTTCACGTAAGCAGGACATCCCCAAATCCTCATGTATGAGTATTTGGGTGGCTTGCCCATCCATATCTCATATGGAGTCTTATCCACCGCCTTGGTGTGGACATTGTTCAACAAAATTACCGTCGTTTCGAGCGCATAGCCCCAAAACGAGGTAGGAAGCTCAGTGAAGCTCATCATAGATCGAACCATGTCCATCAAGGTTCGTTACGACGCTCCGCTATACCATTGAGTTGTGGTGTGGCCGGAGGGGTCCACTGTGAGAGAATCCCATTCTCTTTAAGATAGTCTTGAAATTCAGCACTCCAGTATTCTCCACCTCGATCGGATCGAAGTGTTTTAATTCTTTTCCCCAACTGATTTTCTACTTCAGCCTTGAATTCTTTGAACTTTTCAAAGGATTCAGACTTGTGCTTCATTAAGTACAAGTACCCATACCTAGAGTGATCATCGGTAAAGGTGATGAAGTATGTGTGACCGTACTTAGTATCAATGCTAAGTGGGCCACACACATCAGTGTGGATCAAATCTAATAGGCCTTGAGCACATTCAGGCTTGTCCGTGAAGGGTTGTTTAGTCATTTTTCCCTTGAGACAAGACTCACAAGTCGGTAGGGAGTTAATATCTGACATATCAAACATGTCACTCCTAACCAACTTGTTCATCCTATTCAAGGAAACATGACCTATCCTAGCGTGCCAAAGTTGTGCCGGGTTCAAGCTATCGTTTTTCCTTTTAATAGTTGTTGTATGTGTTTCCACATCGCGAGTTGGAACTTCTTTTAATTTTAAGGTGTATAGATCATTTTCGCATTCCCCAATTCCAATCAAACATTCATTCTTGTATATGTTGCAAATCGAATTGGAAAAATGACAAGAATATCCATCACTATCAAGCATAGAAACAGAAATGATGTTCTTTATTAATCCGGGAACAAATAAAATGTTTCTCAATAACAACTTAAAATTTGAAGATAGAAATAAATAAACATCTCCTATAGCTACAGCAGCAACCCTTGCTCCGTTGCCAAACCTCAAATGGGTCTCACCCTCTCTAAGACGTCGTCTTCTTGTCATTACCTGCAAATCATTGCAGATATGAGATCCACATCCGGTATCAAGTACCCAAGAAGTAGAACTAAGAGACATATTTATTTCAATGTAGAGCATACCTTTCGCAGTTCGTAACTGCTCGAGGTACTCCTTGCAGTTCCTCCTCCAGTGCCCAGGCTTGTGGCAGTGGTGGCAAACATCCTCAGACTTGTTTGGCTTTGAAGTCCTTGCCTTTGGCTTCTTGGCGGGCTTTTCCTCCTTCGCAAGGGCAGAACACTTCTTACCCTTGCGTTTGGGCCCCTTCTTCGCAGAGGAAGAAGAGCCAGTTCCTCCTCCAGTGCCCAGGCTTGTGGCAGTGGTGGCAAAAATCCTCAGACTTGTTTGGCTTTGAAGTCCTTGCCTTTGGCTTCTTGGCGGGCTTTTCCTCCTTCGCAAGGGCAGAACACTTCTTACCCTTGCGTTTGGGCCCCTTCTTCGCAGAGGAAGAAGAGCCCATAAGGAGGACGGGCTTGTACTTCTTTATGGTCCTCTCGAACACGACAAGCATGTTCACCACCTCTTCAAGGGTGGCTTCCAGCTTGTTCATGTTAAAGTTGACCACAAAGGGGTCGAATGCAGCAGGGAGTGAGAGGAGAAGCAGATCCACAGACAGCTCATGTGAAAGCGTGATATCAAGGCCCACTAGCTTCTCAATGAGCCCAATCATACGAACCCCATGCTCGCGGACCGAAGTCCCATCACGCATGCGGCTCGTCATGAGCTCCTTGAAAGTAGTGAACCTCTCAGTCCGAGAGTTCTCCCCATACAGCTCCTTGAGATGAAGGTGTATGTCAGCAGCATACACCGTCTTCTCAAAACGCCATTTCATTTCGTTAGACATCGATGCTATCACATAACATCGTGCCTTAAGCTCGTCGTCCCACCATTTGTTCAGCTTTTCCAGCTCCTCAGGACTGGCATCGGCAGGGGCTTCCTTCGGAGGTGTCTTCTCTAGCGTGTAGAGAAGTTTCTCTGAAGCCAAGACAATCTTGAGGTATCGAAGCCAATCTTGGTAGTTCAAACCAGTGAACTTGTTGCTATCCTGTATAGCAGTAAGTGGATTTTTGATTGAAGACATTGTAAAAGCAGTTTATACTGAAAAGAAAAACAGACATGCATCACAGACTATTTATGAAAAACGCTAAGACATAAAACAAGGTCATTTAGTTTTATGAATTATCCTCCCATTATTTTAACGATTTCACCACCCTTTAATGAAATCGAGAAAGCAAGTTTCCTTAGTGGGTACACAGAGTCCAATCAAGAAATCATGGTCCCGAATAATATCAGCCAACCATGACCCTCAAAAGGTAGAGCTCAATTGCAACATGTGCAATCTCCATTTATTCACCTCACGTCCAGTAAGGGCCCAATAATATAACGCCGATTACTATCACGTTTCAAGATGACCCATCAATGTTGAGTTGTGATGGACGGTCCTCTTAACGTCCCCAATATATGAGCCAACATTAAAGGGAGTTCCAACCAACTCACAGCAAGTGTCAATGGTGTGTACAGCTTTTCGGCATACATAACCCCCTCAATAATATGAGCCGGGCCAAGTATACGGGTAGCATCAACGTACACCCATTGTTGATGGAAGGTAGGAAATTTTAAACAATATTTAAATTCCCTTAGTTTATCGAATAAACTTTTAATCTTGATATAAATTTTAAATCAAATTTAAAATGAGGGATTTTAATTTTAAAATTTGGTCTCAATAATTTTAAATCAAATTCAAAATCACGGATTCAACAGATATATATATATCGTATATACAATTGGGATGATCGATAAGAGAGAGCTATGCGATACGTGGTTGCCAAGCACGGATCTAGGTCCAGTCCTAGGTGTAATGCAGTATGCAAATGCAATCCTATTACATTAGCTTCCAGTTTTACAAATATTCGGTCTTCAATATCTTTGATCATCATCTCCACCATCTTCAAAAAGTCCTCCCACTAAGTCTAATATTTACATTTAAATAGCCATGACAAGTAGGGATACAATTTTAAAGGGGTGGAAGGGCCATAAACCAGGCCCACTTTGAAATTGATATCAACAATATTACAATCAAAATTTGTAAAACCTAGCATACACCTAGCACATTGGGCACGGCTCTCGATCATCCCAAACATACTCAATTCAAATAATTGACAGAAATAAAATAATCAAATCAAATTTGATATTTTCCAACAAAATCATATTTTAAATATAAAATCATATTTTATATAAAATCATATTTTGTCATTTTTAATTGCATCAAATTGGGCTTAAAACAATATTAGGTCCAAAATCTCAAAAACATCAAAAATTAATTTTGGTCCGACCAAAAGGGCCCAATATCAAATATTGGCCCGAAAACATCCCGGGCCGTCTGGGACAGGCCCGAAACAACCGTAGAGATAAAAAAACATCCGTCGAAAATCCGCACGGAAGACGTTGCACGGCGGCGCACCACCGCCCGCACGCTGCGCTCGCCCCTGTGCGCAATGCGGGCGCACGGGGGCGGCCACCTGCGCGCACAGCTCGCGCAGGTGAGACGGCAGTTGGCACGCGGTGTCGCGCAGCCTCGTGCGCGACGTGCACGCACGGGTTCCGGCCAGCGGGTGAAATGCAGTGCTAAAGGTCAACTTTGTACCCATAGCTCTATGAAAACTTTTCCAAAAAGCTGATGTGAACTTTGGATCCCTATCTGATCCAATGAAAATCTGAATACCATGTAGCCTCACTATTTCCTTGATATACAAATCCGCGTATCTGCTCACCTCATATGTTGTTTTAACTGGTAAGAAATAGCTGACTTAGTGAGTCTATCAATTATAACCCACATGGAGTTATATCCATGAATAGTCCTTGGTAAACCAGTTACAAAGTCCATCGCTATACATTCCTACTTCCATTCTGGAATGGGCAGTGGCTTCAGCAATCCAGCTGGTCGCTGGTGTTCAGCCTTCACCAGCTGACATGTTAAACATTCAGCTACAAATCTATCAACATCCCTCTTCATTCCTGGCCACCAGTACAACTGCTGGAGGTCCTTGTACATCTTAGTACTTCCGGGATGTACTGAGTATGGAGCTGTATGAGCTTCTTTCAAAAGATCAGGTCTCAAATCATCTACTTGGGGTACCCAGATTCTCCCCATGTATCTAACTACGCCATCTTCTGAAAAGTAGAGGTTGCTGCCTCTTTCTTTATCTTGCTTAACCCATTTCTGCAACTGCTCATCTTTCAACTGACTCTCTCGAATTTGGTCTATGAGATTTGATCTTACTGAGAGGTTTGCTAAAACTATAGTGCTACTGTTGGGCACTATTTCTAATCCAAACTTTTCAATATCTGCTGCCAACAGCTTCTGAACAGTAAGCTGAGCTAATCCAACAGACTTCCTACTTAGAGCTGTTGCAGAAATTCTGGATGAACAACAGGTTCTGCTGGTTTTAGATCTCTGTTTTGAGGTTTGAGTTACATTTTTCGGGTTCCATTTCGTGTATTGAACAATTCTGGATGCTTTCGTGTTTTTGAGTTTTTGAGGCGAAAGCTGGTCGGTGGCGAAAACAGTCGTAGCTTGTTTTGGTAGCACGGGGCATGAAACGCCGTCGTTTGAGATGTTGCGACTGGTGTTTCGTATATTGTGACTGGTCGTGCACTGTAGCTGCGACTGGTTTTATGCGAGGAGTTGTTGCGTCTGGATGAGCAGTCGAGAGCTATGGTCAACCAGACGAGGGAAGCGTTGTGCGTTGTTTTGTGTTTTGCGTCTGGATGACCAGCAGCTGGTATTAAGGAGTGAGCATCCTATGCGACGTCGTCTGGATAAGTTGGTGCGACGCCGTTTTGAGGACCAGTCGATGGTTTGCCTTGTGATTGATTTTAGCGTCCGGTCGACTGGCTGTCCAGCTTTTGTATTTTGAAACAGCGTCTGGTTGTCCAGCTGCGAGAGATTGTTCGCTACGGTAACTTGCAGCTGGTGGTGATCACTGTAGTTAGCGACTGGATTTGTTTAGCGTGGCTCGAGATTTCATCAGCTGTTGGTTCTTGCGTCTGCTGGTTTGGGAAAATTGTTAGTGTCGACTGGTTTTGTCGGTGGACAATTATTTGAAGTGATTCCAGTCGTTGCTAGTGCTATTTATAGGAAGACTTGGTCTTCGAATTTGATATCTTTTCCCATACTTAGCAAATATTTCCAGCCTTTCGTTCCTTATCTCTCGAACCCTAGAACACTGTTCAGCCGTGAGCTTTTCCGGCAGCCGTGAGCTTGATTAGCAACCTGTTGGATTTACGTTGTGTATGCCGTGTGTTTAACAGGCTTTTACCATAGTCTTCGGGATTTCTCGCAGGGTTAGTTGTTGCTCAGTATAAGGTACGGATTTGAGCTTTTATTACAGCGAAGTTATGGCTTGGATGAATTGTAGTCGCTGGTATGTGGAATTGCCGTGCCTGCTGGTTGTGTTCTGTTGAGAATTGTGTATGCTATATGTGCATTTGCTGCATTGCATATGTTTATATGCTTGCATCCCCGAATGTTGCATACACGCATGGTATTCCTTTCCAGTTTTGGTAGTCTTTGTACCATTGTTGCATTGTTATTGTTTTCTTACCAGGATGTGAGGGCGAGCGGCAATACCGCACTCTCATCTCCCTGCTGGGATCGTAGCCACCATGCGCCGAGTGGTTAACTACCACAGTTCATGGGCGAGGCAACAACAGGTTGAGTTGTTTGATGCATCCGGTAAGTGGGTGTAGTATCATGGCGAGTGGCTCACTACCACACTGTGAACACACCCGTGGCCACTGTATGTCGTCGATGATTCTTGGAGATATGTTTGAGTTCCTTAGCTCCCTTGTGGGTCGAGCTTTCCATTATTCCTTGGCGTCTCATGCATAGCACCTGCATTTTATTCCTTTCTGTTATTTCTGTTGTATTATTGCTCTCCGTACTGGGGTTTGACCCCATGTCCCTCCGGGGCTTGGTTTGTTTCTTTGTTGCGTTGTTTTCAGGAAACCCAGTTTCTACAGCTGGTCGTAGGTTTAACCCAGCTGGTGGTGCCCCAAGAGGTGGCTAGTGTGTCCCAGTAGCATATAGCATATATATATATATATATATGTATCAGCTAGCCAGGGGGATGCCCTGCGCTTTGTGGTTGTACCCGTAGGGGAATATGATACATGTATGGATTATGTATGCTTTGTTGTTGTTTGTTTTATGATTTGGGGAACTTATTTTAAGTATCGTTGTATTTTAAATTATATGTTTAAAAACCGTCGGGCCTAAAAGCGAAAATTTTACCCACTTTTTGATAGCTTCCGCATGTGTTTATCTGTTGTGAGCACGAGGCCTGACATTTTTGGTATCAGAGCTTAAACTGGGATAAGCTCAATTCCTTTGATCACACTTGAGTCTAGGCACATCGTTGCGTGTTGCATGTGCTTGACTTATATGACTACGTGCTGCATATTTTGTGTTATATGCTTTCTTTGCTGTATCTGTTCTGTTTTCCTTATCCTGTTGAGTGTTTTAGATGCCGCGCAGTCTGGCCGTGGTAGGTTCCGACCTCGCGGTCAGCAGTTTAAGAAGAAATCTGGTTCAGGGTCCTCTGGTTCAGGCAGTTCGAGTAGCAGTGGATCTCGGACTTAGTTTTGTGGCTTTTGTGGTGGAAAGCATCCTTCGACGCAGTGTGTAGGTGTGCAGGGTTCCTGCAACCTTTGTGGTCAGTATGGGCACTTTGCGAGAGTGTGCCCGACAGCGGGAGCTCAGCAGGCCGCGGCCCAGCCTCAGGGTCGTGGGGGTCAGTCTAGGGGTCGTTCGCAGCAGCAGTTTCAGCAGCCCCGTTTTGGTGAGACTCCGTTTAGGCCGTTTCAGCAGCCTGGCCCTTCGCGTTTTGGGCAGTCGTCTCAGCCTTTCTTTCCAGGACCTCAGCAGGCTCAGATTAACGCCTTCACGAGAGAGCAGGCCGAGGAGACACCGAGCCGGGTGATTGGAGGTACTTGTCTTGTCTTTGACTTTCCTGCTCGTGTGTTGTTTGACACCGGTGCATCGCATTCTTTTATTTCCGATTCATTTGTTGTTGAGCATGGATTGTGTATCGTCCCTTTGCGTGATGTTGTTTCTGTTTCTACCACCGGTGGTGTAAGCCTGTTTTCGCAAGAGATTTTGTTGGATGGTGTGCTGCGGTTTGGTGAGCATGCCTTGTTAGCGAATTTGATCCGTTTGATGCTTTGGGATTTCGATTGTATAGTTGGGATGGATGTGCTATCCAACTACAGGGCCTCTGTGGATTGCTTCCATGGGATTGTGCGCTTTAGGCCTTTGTCTGGCGATAAGTGGGACTTCTACGGCCAGGACTCGAGATCGAAGATTCCGTTGGTCTCCACGATGGAGATGTTTAGCTTGTTGTCTTTGGGGAATGCTGGCTTTATGATTTACGCTTTGGATGCGTCTTCTTCTTCTGGTGTTCAGCTCAGTGACGTTCCCGTGGTGCGACACTTCCCCGACGTGTTTCCGGAGGAGATTCCTGGTTTTCCTCCGAGGCGGGAGATAGACTTCAGCATAGAGTTGGTGCCAGGCACAGCTCCGATTTCTCGTGCCCCGTATCGTCTAGCGCCTGTGGAGTTGAGAGAACTCAAGATACAGTTAGATGATTTGCTGGAGAAGGGTTCCATCCGCCCTAGTATGTCACCGTGGGGAGCGCCCATTTTGTTTGTGAAGAAGAAGGATGGCTCAATGCGGATGTGCATTGATTTCCGTCAGTTGAATAAAGCCACTATGAAGAATAAGTACCCGTTGCCGAGAATTGATGATCTGTTTGATCAGTTGCAATGTTCTGCGGTGTATTCTAAGATTGATCTTTGTTCCGGGTACCATCAGCTAAGAGTAAGGGACCAAAGTTAACTACTGTGCCTGTGTTGGCTTTGCGGTCCGGTTCAGGTGGTTTTGTTGTTTGTTCCGACGCTTTGCTAAATGGATTGGGTTGTGTGTTGATGCAGAATGGTAGAGTCATTGCGTATGCCTCGCGGCAGTTGAAACCGCACGAGACTCGTTACCCAGTTCATGATTTGGAGTTAGCAGCGGTGGTCTTTGCGTTAAAGATCTGGCGTCACTACCTGTATGGCGAGCAATTGTGGTGTACTCCGACCACAAGAGTTTGCAGTATCTGTTTTCGCAGCCTGACTTGAACATGAGACAGCGTAGGTGGATGGAGTTGCTTAAGGATTTTGACTGTGAGATTAAATACCAGCCTGGGAAGTCGAACGTAGTGGCCGATGCTTTGAGCAGGAAGGCTAGTGAGATGCTTGCGTCGTTGTACATCTCAAAGGATCAAGAGAATCTTAACACTACGGGTTGGAGATTCTACCCGGCTGAAGATTGCGTGATGGTTTCATCTTTCCAAGTGGAACCGCAGATTGTTTCTAGCATTCGGGCAGCTCAGAGGACCGATCCGTCAATCCATGAGTTGAAGATGAAAGTCAGGGCTGGCGAACTTGAGGACTATTCTGTCTCGTCCGATGGTTGTTTGCGTTTTCGGGGCAGGTTGGTTGTGCCCAATTTGATTGATTTGAGGGAAGAGATCCTTCGAGAAGCGCACTGTAGCAGACATAGTGTTCATCCTGGTGCACGGAAGATGTACCATGCGTTAAAGCCGCACTTTTGGTGGGCTGGCCTGAAGGGCGATGTTGCTGGCTTTGTCGCTCGTTGTTTGAATTGCCAGATGGTAAAGGCCGAAAGGATGAGACCTGGTGGTCTGTTGCAGAGTTTAGAGGTGCCCTAATGGAATTGGGAGCACATTGCGATGGATTTCGTAACGCATTTGCCTCGTTCCAGCCGAGGGTGCGATGCTGTTTGGGTAGTTGTAGACCGTTTGTCGAAGTCTGCACATTTCATTCCCTATGGGATGACCTTCTCGTTGAAGAAGATGGCGAAGCTGTACGTTGATTTTGTTGTTAGATTGCATGGTGTGCCTGTTTCAATCGTGTCTGACCGAGATCCGAGGTTTACTTACAGATTTTGGAAGAGTTTGCACACAGCTTTGGGCACTAAATTGGCTATGAGTACCGGGTATCATCCCCAGACAGATGGCCAATCTGAGCGAACTATCCAGAAGTTAGAGGATATGTTGCGTGCTGTTGTGTTGGATTTCGGAGGTAGTTGGCAAGACGCGTTGTCTTTGGTTGAGTTTTCGTATAATAACAGCTACCAAGTGACGATTGGCATGACACCTTTCGAGGCTTTGTATGGCCGCAAGTGCAGATCACCAGTATGTTGGGAAGATGTGGGGGAGTATCTGCCCCTGACTTTGTGCAGCAGATGAAAGATCACGTGGATCTTATTAGACAGCGGATGAAAGCTGCCCAGGATCTCCAAGCCAGTTATGCGAATAAGAGGCGTCGACCTCTTGAGTTTCAGGTTGGTGATCGTGTATTTCTCAAAGTTTCTCCGTTTCGTAGTGTAATGCGCTTTGGACGCAAGGAAAAGTTAGGCCCTCGTTACGTTGGTCCGTATTAGATTGTCGAGAGGATTGGCCCTTTGGCGTATCGTCTACTATTTCCATCCGAGTTATCTTCTCTGCATGACGTCTTTCACGTTTCCATGTTGAGGAAGTACGAGCCAGATCTGTCTTTTGTGCTTGGAACTGACGAGGTAGAACTAGATCAGTCGTTGAGCTATCAGGAATACCCTTTACAGATCCTTGGCAGAAAAGAGAAACAGTTGAGGAATAAGACCATTCCGTTGGTGATGGTGCAGTGGAGCAAGCATGGTAGGGAAGAAGCTACTTGGGAGCTGGAAGAGAAGATGCAGCGCGAGTGGCCGCATTTGTTTGAGTAGCTGTTGAGCTATATTTTCCAGTAGCTAGTAGTTTTGCTGTTTTCCTTCCTTAGTTGTTGTGATTTGTTTGCTCAGTTATCTTGAACTCTTGGCCGTGTGTTGGGCGAGTTTCTGTTTAGCTTCTTGTTGTTGCTCCGAGTTTCAGTTGCTGTGTTGTGCTTTCAGAATTGTTGTTTGATTTCGAGGACGAAATCCTTTTTAGTGGTGGAGAAATGTGAGACCTGGATTTGTAATTGAGAATTATCGTTGGAATGAATCGTTATATAGAGGTTCTGCTGGTTTTAGATCTCTGTTTTGAGGTTTTGAGTTACATTTTTCGGGTTCCATTTCGTGTATTGAACAATTCTGGATGCTTTCGTGTTTTTGAGTTTTTGAGGCGAAAGCTGGTCGGTGGCGAAAACAGTCGTAGCTTGTTTTGGTAGCGCAGGGCATGAAACGCCGTCGTTTGAGATGTTGCGACTGGTGTTTCGTATATTGCGACTGGTCGTGCACTGTAGCTGCGACTGGTTTTATGCGAGGAGTTGTTGCTGGTAGCACATGAAACGCCGTCGTTTGAGATGTTGCGACTGGTGTTTCGTATATTGCGACTGGTCGTGCACTGTAGCTGCGACTGGTTTTGTTTTGGTAGGGCATGAAACGCCGTCGTTTGAGATGTTGCGACTGGTGTTTCGTATATTGCGACTGGTCGTGCACTGTAGCTGCGACTCGACTCTGTACGTTGTCGATGATTCTTGGAGCTATGTTTGAGTTCCTTAGCTCCCTTGTGGGTCGAGCTTTCCTTTGTTCCTTGGCGTCTCATGCATAGCACCTGCATTTCATTTCTTGCTGTTTATTTTTGTTGTATTATTTCTCTCCGTACTGGGGTTTGACCTCATGTCCCTCCGGGGCTTGGTTGTTTCTTTGTTATGTTGTTTTTCAGGAAACCCAGGTTCTACAGCTGGTCGTGGGTTTAACCCAGCTGGTGGTGCCCCAGGAGGTGGCTAGTGTGTCCCAGTAGCATATAGCATATATATATATATGTATCAGCTAGCCAGGGGGATGCCCTGCGCTTTGTGGTTGTACCCGTAGGGGAATATGATACATGTATGGATTATGTATGCTTTGTTGTTGTTTGTTTTATGATTTGGGGAACTTATTTTAAGTATCGTTGTATTTTAAATTATATGTTTAAAACCGTCGGGCCTAAAAGCGAAAATTTTACCCACTTTTTGATAGCTTCCGCACGAGGCCTGACAACAGCTGAAGCAACCGATAGCAGGCCGAGCCTTTGTGATGACGATGGAGCAGGCGGACCCGGACACTACCGTTGTCACATGTATGATTATTTTAGCTGGCATTCCTACTACTGCTTTGATTGACTCTGGTGCTATACATTCTTTTATATCGGAGTCTTTTGTAAAGAAACTTTTGGTACAACCTGATTTGTTATCTGTGGGCTATTGTGTGACTGTACCGTCGGGGGAAGAACTTTTGTCTAACAGGGTACTTCGAAACATAGAACTTAGGCTTCATGGGAATCTAGTGACTGTCGATTTGATTGTTCTACCTATGTCTGAGTTTTACTTGATCTTGGGTATGGATTGGTTGACGAATTATGGAGTAGTGATAGACTTCAGCCAGAGGACAGTGGAGGTTAACCCACCTCAGGGATGCCGATTCTTGTTTGAGGCAGCGCAAAACAACAGAGCTCCTCGCCTTATTTCAGCCTTGAAGGCGCAGAGCTTCTTGAGGAAAGGATGTCAGGGGTTTCTGGCTAGCATCTCTGTGATACCGGAGGACGAGAGGCCTACTCTAGTAGAGGTTGATGTGGTGAATGAATTTACAGAGGTGTTTCCAGATGATATTTTTGGTCTTCCGCCAGACAGAGAACTTGAGTTTACTATTGATCTAGTGCCTGACGCATCACCTGTCTCCAAACCACCGTATCGACTGGCATCGACTGAGATGAAAAAACTGAAGGATCAAATTCAGGATCTATTGGATAAGGGCTTCATACGCCCCAGTTTCTCCCCATGGGGCGCACCAGTATTGTTCATGAAGAAAAAGGATGGAAGTATGAGGCTGTGCATAGACTACAGATAATTGAACAAGTTGACGATGAAGAACAAGTATCCCTTGCCAAGGATAGAGGATTTGTTTGATCAGCTGCAGGGGGCAGCGGTATTTTCTAAGATTGATCTTCGTTCAGGCTACCACCAATTTAAGATCAGGGAGTCCGATGTCTATAAGACAACTTTCAGAACCCGTTATGGTCATTATGAGTTCTTGGTCATGCCATTTGGGTTGACGAACGCGCCCTCAGTATTCATGGATCTTATGAACAGAGTATTTCAACCTTTCTTGGATCAGTTTGTGATAGTATTTATTGATGATATTCTGATCTACTCCAGTGGAACTAGAGGAGCACTCCGAGCATCTCAGGTCCGTATTCCAGATTTTGAAGGATAGACGGCTCTTCGCAAAGTTCAGTAAATGCGAGTTCTGGCGGGAGAAGGTTGCATTCCTTGGTCATGTGGTTTCAAAGAAAGGAGTTGAAGTAGACCCAGCAAAAGTAGAAGCCGTGAGGGATTGGCCAGTGCCTAAGAGCGTGACAGAGATACGCAGTTTCTTGGGTCTTGCAGGTTATTACAGATGATTCATCAAGGGATTTTCAAAGATGGCAGTTCCATTAACATCGTTAACTAAGAAGCATGCTATGTATGAATGGACCCCTGAGTGTCAAGCAGGATTCGACGGATTGAAACAGGCTTTGATGGAAGCTCCGGTGTTAGCTATGCCGTCTGGGCAGGGAAATTATGTTCTCTATACAGATGCGTCTATAATGGGATTGGGTGCAGTTCTGATGCAAGACAGAAGGGTAATTGCTTATGCCTCTAGACAGTTGAAAAATCATGAGAAGAATTACCGTACCCATGATCTGGAGCTAGCAGCACTGGTATTTGCATTGAAAATTTGGAGGCATTACCTATATGGGGAGAAGTGTGAGATTTACACAGATCATAAGAGTCTCAAGTACTTCTTCATACAGAAAGAACTGAACATGCGCTAGCGACGATGGTTAGAGCTAGTTAAGGACAACGATTGCACCATCAATTATCATCCGGGGAAAGCAAATGTAGTGGCTGATGCATTGAGCAGAAAGTCAGTAGTATTATCACAATTGACTGTCCAGAGACCACTAGCGACAGAGATTGAGAGGTTTGAGTTAGAGGTGATTACTCATGAGTGTGCCGTGAAGTTGGCCGCACTGACGATTCAGCCTACCTTGAGGGATAGGATCAGAGAAGGACAGTCGAGGTATGAGCAGTTGGTTAAGTGGAGACGACGGGATGAAGAGAAAGGCACCAACCTTTACATGATGGTAGATGGGATTATTCGACATCAGGGTCGACTGTGGGTGCCGCATGTTGACACATTGCGATATGATATCATGGCTGAGGCGCACACCACTCCTTACTCTGTGCATCCGGGAGGCACGAAGATGTACAAAGACTTGCAAAAATTGTACTGGTGGCCGGGAATGAAGCGTGACATTGCGAAGTTTGTTTCGGAGTGTTTGACTTGCCAGCAGGTGAAGGCAGAGCACCAGCAACCAGCAGGAATGTTGAGGCCACTCACTATACCGGAGTGGAAATGGGAGAACGTCACGATGGATTTTGTTGTGGGGCTACCGAGGACATTGCATGGATATAATTCTATATGGGTTATTGTTGATCGCCTCACCAAGTCAGCTCACTTTCTACCAGTGAAGATGACTTACAGTCTAAACAAGTATGCTGAATTGTACATCAGGGAGATAGTTAGGCTTCATGGCATTCCAGTTTCCATTGTGTCAGAAAAAGATCCACGGTTCACGTCGTCGTTCTGGAGGAGTCTGCATGGAGCTTTAGGTACCAAGCTAGCCTTTAGTACAGCTTTTCACCCTCAGACAGACGGTCAGTCAGAGAGAGTGATTCAGACCCTTGAGGATTTGCTACGCGCCTGCGTGATAGATTTGGATGGGAGTTGGGATTCGAAGCTTCCACTGGTTGAGTTCACGTATAATAACAGTTATCAGGCTTCCATAGAGATGGCTCCCTATGAGGCGTTATATGGACGCAAGTGCAACTCACCAGTCCATTGGGATGACGTAGGCGAGAGGGCTGATTTGGGTCCTGATATTGTTAGACAGACCGCCGAGGTTATTAATAGAGTTCGTGACAGGATGAGGACGGCGAAGAGTAGATAGAAAAGCTATGCTGACAGCCATCGTCGTGAGTTGGAGTTTGAAGTAGGAGACCATCTGTTTCTCAAGGTGGCTCCGATGAAAGGAGTGATTAGGTTCGGTAAGAAGGTAAAGTTGAGTCCGAGATACATTGGACCGTTTGAGATACTGGAGAGGGTAGGCACCTTAGCATACCGAGTAGCTCCACCACCGCACCTATCAGCAGTACATAATGTGTTCCACGTGTCTATGCTTCGGAAGTACTTGTCAAATCCTTCACATGTTCTGAGTTATGAGCCACTACAGTTAGCCCCAGACTTGTCATACGAGGAGAATCCGATGAGAATTCTTCAGAGGCAGGAGAGGAGATTGAGGAAGAGGGTCATTCCGATGATTAAGGTCCAATGGACGAATCACACTGAGCAGGAGGCAACCTGGGAGACCGAGGCGGACATGCACAACCGGTACCCGAAATTATTCGGTAAGTCAAATTTCGAGGATGAAATTTAATTTAAGGGGGGTAGGATTGTGACGCCCAGAAATCCGAGGTAGCCCCATAGACAGACAAAATAATTAATTGATTTTTAATGTCGTCCTTATTAATTTTTATTATGTGTTTTGATGTTAACGTTCCTTTAGTTAGAATTCAGGATTTTGGTTCGAGAGGAGATCTCCGGAGAAGGACACCCGAGCACGGTAACGGCTACTATGAAAATTTATTTAATTAGAATTTTTGAGAGAAAAAGAAAAAAAATTTTTTTATGATGCTTATTAAATTTAATGGCGAATTTAAGTCAGGTGATTCTTTTTAGGCTAAAGTAAATAGTGAATTTTTATGTTGCTATCCTTACGGCTAAATTATAATGCGCTTTTTAAGTTTCTTTAAATTTTAGCACTTTTAAAATTTTAATATCCCTTCAAATATTATTATCTTGTTTTAAAAGATGTGTTAGCACTTTCTTAAAATACCATAAAATTGAGAGCACTTGACCCTCCTCCACAACCCAATATGCACACGTTAAACTCACAAAATAGGAGAAGAGGGTTGTCGGCTAGGGTTGAGAGGGGCTGGCCGATTTTCTGAAAAATATTGAGGAGATTGTTTTGTGTTCGGAACGTCGTTTCTCGCCGGAGATCGTCTTCCAACCATCCCTTAATCGAGGCAAGTAAATCCCGTTCCTTTCTGCACCGATGAATTCATAATATGCATGAAAGTTCCTTTTTCTGTTCGGCTGTATGTTTTGGTGTTCATAGCCGGTGGTCCCTGGTTTGAAATACTGTTAATTATTGTTTGACGGGGACACATCATAGCGGAAGGTTGGTTTTAAATCAAATTAACGTACCGCCCCTCATGTGAAAGTCGGACGAAAATTTTTAAGGAGTAATCCTTTTCCCTCATGGTTAGTCTTGGTCAAGGTTTTAAATTTTAGTATCTGCATGTGACAGCAATTATCGAACAAGATAATTAGGGTTCTTTTTTTTATTTCGAAGGTCGCTATTTGCAAGCCCCTTAGATTGGGAATTTTAAGAAAAACAAATTTGCAGCACCACGGCAGAAGGAATGTTGTAAAAAAATAAATTTTGCTGGTCTTCTGGTTGCAACCGACCTGCTGGTTTTCTTTAGGAAAGAAAATGTCCACCATAATTAAGATAATATCATTTGGCTTGAAGGAACTTGAATGATGTGCACGTGTGTTGTTTATATATATATAAATATATTTTCTTGTGTGAGGTGGCTACTGGAGGGGAAGCAAACCCTTTGTTGGAGGAACCAATCTTATCCATTTGTTTAAGATTATTGGGTGTGTCATTATCTACATATATATATATAAACAAACTTTTTTATTTGGGGAACCGTAGGTTTTTCTTGGAAAGGGAAGAAAATCTTATCTTTCTTTTTAAAATTTTGGGGTTTTATGTGTTGAGAATTTTATTTGAATGAGAAGTTATTTTAAGGAAAATTTTTGTAGGAAACTAATTGGAAGGATTTTGGGTTAACGAAGCATATTTTGAAGTTTTTATATTTTGTGGCGAAGTTATGACTCATATTACGGGCGTGTGGAAGCCGACCGACGGGTCGGGAAGCCCCGCCAAATTATTACGACGTGTGGATGTCGACCGACGGGTCGGGGTGCCCCGTCAACTTGACTGATTACGGCGTGTGAATGTCGGCCTTCGGGTCAGGGTGTCCCGCCAAATTGATGGATCCATATTTAAGCTACTTGACTGAGGACTGCAGGAAATTTCTGAGCCACACTTCATAAAAGAAATTGAGGAATGATTAAAGTATTTTTGAGGTTAATGGTTTATTTTGAGGTTAAAGAAAAATGATTGAATGATTTTTAATTGATGATAAATCCTCTTATTTTGAAAATGGGTTGTGTTGAGGTTAATGGGTTTTTGAAGGATTCCATTTGACGACCTTTTTATTTGAACTGTTGACAAAATGAGTTTATGTTAAATAAAAATATTTTATTACATGTGCATGTATTATGTATTATTTGCTATTCCCGGAGTTTACTTGCTGGGCCTCTAGGCTCACTAGATTTCATCGATGCAGGTGAGGATGTTTAGGCGGTGCTGGTTGGCGAGGGCTCGATCGGGGTGAGAAGGCGCTTATCGATGGACACACGTTTTCCGCATATTATAACATTTTTATTATTTACAAAATGTTTATTCTTTGAGGAAGGAACATTCTTACGAGTATTTATTTGAGTTTTACCGTTTCCTGGTTTGATGTTTACGATGACGTCAGTTTGGACCAACCTTTATGAATTATTTATAATTTAAATTTTCTGATTTATGTAGTATTTTAAAAAGGAAAAAAAAATTTCCGTGTTTTTAGTTTTAAAAGTACGGGCGTTTCATTTACGCTCCTGCATCAAAACAACTCCTAAACCCATTTTGGATGCGTCTGTATAAATTGCAAATTTTCCCTGATCAGATGGCATGGTTTACACTGGTGCTTCTATCAGCGCTTGATTCAGCTTGTCAAAATTGTTTTGACATTCAGCTGTCCAATTATACTTCACTTGCTTCCTTGTTAACGTAGTCAAGGTAACAGCTATCTTAGAAAATCCTTGGATGAATCGCCTGTAATATCTGGCTAAACCCAAGAAACTCCTTATCTCTGCAACAGTCTTTGGTATTGACAGTCGCGAACAGCTTCTACTTTGGCTGGGTCAACTTCTATCCCATCCTTAGAAATAATATGGCCTAAGAACGATACTTTCTCCAACCAGAATTCGCATTTGCTAAATTTTGCAAACAACTGCTTATCTCTCAAAATCTGGAGAACTGTTCTCAAATGTTGGACATGCTCGCATTTGGTCTTAGAATATACTAAGATATCATCAATAAATACCACTACGAACTGGTCCAGAAATGGTTGAAAGACTCTATTCATTTAAACCATAAAAGCTGATGGAGCATTTGTAAGTCCAAATGGCATAACTAGAAATTCATAGTGACCATACCTAGTTCTAAAGGCTGTTTTATAAACATCTGCTGCTTTAATTTTCAGTTGGTGGTATCCAGACCTCAAGTCGATCTTAGAAAAGACTATAGACCCTTTCAGCTGGTAAAACAGATCTTCTATCCTAGGTAATGGATACTTATTCTTAATTGTTAACTTGTTCAGCTCTCGGTAATCTATACATAGCCTCATACTTCTATCATTTTTCTTAACAAATAAAACAGGGGCTCCCCAGGGGGAAGTACTTGGTCTGATAAACCCCTTTTCCAACAAATCTTGTATCTGTTCTTTCAATTCCTTCATTTCTGATGAGCTAAACGGTAAGGTGGTCTAGAAACTGGAGCAGCTCCTGGAATTAGATCAATTGTAAATTCCAGCTCTCTATCTGGTGGTAGTCCCTGGATATCTTCTGGGAAAACCTCGGGGAACTCACTTACCACTTCTACATCTGACAACTGGGGTCTACTGGTTACGGTTAAAGATGATAAACTAACTAGAAATCCTACTCCTCCTTTCCTCAAACAACGTTGAGCCTTAACAGCTGATATTATTCGAGGAATTTTACAAATATGTTTAGCTTCAAACTTAAAGGAATCTCCTCTGGGTGGATTAACTGCTACTGTCCGAAGCTTAAAATCTATTACTACTTCATACTTGGTTAACCAATCCATTCCTAAAATCATATCAAATTCAACCATTGGCAATATGATTAAATCAGCAGTAATTTGATGCCCTTGAAGTTTAAGCTCTAAACTCTTAAATACATCGTGAGATATCATTTCTTATCCTGACGGTACTGATACACAGAAACCTACAGCTACCTGGTCAGGCTTGATGGGCAATTTCTTAGCAAATTCAGCAGCTATAAATGAATGAGTGGCTCCTGAATCTATTAAAGCCATGGAAGGTAATTCAGCAATCATAATCTCACCCGTAACTATTGTCGAGTCTGGGTTGGCTTGATCAGTTGTCATTACAAAGGCTCTGCTGTTCACCAGCTGCTTTGATTTTGGACAATATTTCAAAATATGTCCCGGTATTCCACATTTATACCAGACATTTTGTCCAAGTCTGCATTTTCCAGGATGATTCTTGTAGCACTTAGGACATTCTGGCCTATTATGACCAGCAGGAACAGAGCTAATAGGTTGAATCGGTAGAGGCTTCTGCTCTTGAGGCCTCTGCTGGTTCTTGTTTTGTTTCTTGAACGGCCTCTGGTCCTTCTGCTGAAAGTCCTGTCTTTTCTGTTGCCTTTTCTCATCGACATCTTTCCAATACCTTTAAATTTTCAAGGCTCTATCCACTGCTTCTCGATAGGTCCTTGGCACAGATAGCCTAACATTCATTTTGAACATAGGCTTCAATCCCTCCACGAAATGACTCAGCTTTTTCTTCTGGATCATTTCCTATCAAAGGCACAAAATAGCACCCTCTTTCAAACTTCCGCACATATTCCTGTACGGTTAGACTCCCCTGCTTAAGGGTCAAAAACTCCATCTTCAATTCAGACCTCTTACCAGCCGTGAAGTGTTACTCAAAGAATACTTGTTTGAAATCTGCCCAAGTGAGATTTATCAAATCTAGAGACAATTTGACTCCTTCCCACCAAATCTGGCGTCCTCTCTCAACATATAGATAGCGCACCTTGGTCTATCTAAATCAGACATCTGGAGGTATTAAAATATAACCACCATTGATTTGATCCATCTTTCAGCAATTAGTGGATCAGTTGTACCGCTGAACTCCTTTTGTTTTTGCTGTCTGAATTTTTCTTGAGGATCATCATTACTTTGTCCTCTGCTGCTGGAAGATTGGCCATTACCTCATTGTTTTTCTCTACCAGCAGTCTCAGAAGTTGCGTGATATTAGCATTATTGTCAGTATTGGTTTCTTCTAGGGGAATATTCCTTCTACCTCTTCCTCTTCCTGACATCTTATATTCTATAGCCCGTAATCCACCACATATATATATATATATATCAGAACATGCTAAATAATTTAAAGACAATTCTCTGAAAATAAACTCACAACTTAGAGGAACGGACGATGAACTCTGATTCAGCTGACGGTGCGTGTGTTTATCTCAGGAACGTTGCTCTGATACCATGTTGTGACGCCCGTAACCCACGGGGTCACGAAATTGGGGTAAATAAAAATTTTTGAATAAAAGAAGAGCTGAAAGACAATTTGTTATAAGCTGTATTTCTTATAACTTAAAAAAGAAATTGATACACGAACACAAAAGCTGACAAACACGTATACACTTGCGCGCCAACTACTGACAAACATTTTTTTTGCGGAAAAACAGATTCTATTATATATATTGCAATTGCGGTGTACAACAGCTGATATTCTATATGAACTACTACTGTTGCAACGGATTTAATACAGTCTTTACAAAAGATAAAATAACATCAGACTTGAAACGGAAAACGCTGGCCATTGACAAACACAACACCCGGCAGCTGCCATCAGTTTTCACCTCATGTTCGCTCCTCAGCTGTCATACCTGCACCATTTTAAAAGTTAATGAGCCTAGGGGCTCAGCAAGTAAAATCTGAGTAATAACGAATTAATTTAACGGATACAGACATCTGAAACATACATAACTTGAGTTAAAGGAATCATCAATACATAAACGTTTCATAAACATTTCTTTCTTTCATAAACTTGGAGATAGGGGATAATAGCCCAGATCTCATCATCATCAATATCATTTTATTTAGATTTATGGCTTAGAAGCTCTCCTTAGATCCGTGTTGCACTTTGATCAAAATGGCTTCCGATATCAGTTTTAGCCTATATCTCATATGAAAGGGCAGCCGACATCTGGACGACTACTCACCCTTCTCCTTGTGACCGTTTGTTATCTATGCCATAAACCTTAAAATAACTTTTGTTCCTTTAACATCCTTTATTTTCTTTGAAATCATTCTTTAAACATCATCGGGTTTCATCATTTAAAACTCTCGCTTCCCATTTTAAACTTTACTGAGTATCGAATTCGACTGTTGGGAACTTACCGCTGAAATGAAATCAGTCGTAACAAAGTGAAACAACACTTTGAAACAAAACAGATCTTCACTGTTCACGTTTATCGTAAAACAGCCGTGAGAACATTTGTGAATACTTGAAACAGACGTAGTAAATGAAACGGTGTCGTTAGCGTAAGAAACAGATGTGGCTTCGGATACTGTTTGAATAGTGAACAGCTGTAACTATGAAATAGAATTGGTCACTCAGCTGTTAACGAATTGGTTTTGGTCAAACAGATGTCAACGCAACTAAGTTGGTCAACTCAGACGTCAACACAACTAAAACAAAGGCTTTCAGGTGTTGAACAAACCAACAGTTGAATACAAATTAAGGCAACAACTGGGTATGAACAAATGCAACAGCTGATTACGAAACAATGCAACAGCTGATGACTTAATAATACAACAACTGTTACGAAAACTGATGAAACAGCTGATGACTCAATAAAACCAACAGCTGATGAACAAAAAACCAACAGCTGATGAACAATAAAACCTACAGCTGATGAACAAACTAACAGCGGATGAACAAACTAACAGCTGATATGTAACTGCTGAATTTAAATATGAAATTCAATCGCTAACATAGGAAACGAAATCTGAATAAGAACTTGGTGTTGCAACATCAAACGACAGCTATGCTATCAGCTGTTACCTATCAAACCAGACTTTATACTGATTCGACCAACAACATCTGATTACATAGCGTCAAATTCAAATGTTACCATTCACCAAAAGGAAGAACATTCATAAACATACTTGAATCAAACTCGAATCCTCAGTATCCATATTTTTCTGGAAAACACTTGGAAGCATAAAAACATCATTTTGAAGCCAATCTTTCTTTCCTTCGTTCATGCGTAAATCATTTTAAACATGAACTTCAACATATCTTAAACATACAAGCAAGCAGATCCATTTATTGAATAAAATCAATACATGCTTTAAATGGTGTAGCAAAGGATCAGCTTTTACTTGCCTTAAACAACGGTTTGCAACGATAGCTAATTCCTGCAGAAATCTCCTCCTCGAGCAACAACACGAGCTTCTCCAGAAAATATTTTTGAAGAACACTAAAGATTTTCTTTGCAAATGTTAACATACTTTACTTTCAAAACATGTTTAAATATGAAAGGGATTAGTGGCAAGGTGCTATGTTTACAAAGCATGACACACTTCAACCAAGTTGTGCAATTTTAGTAAAATTCTCTTTCATCTCATTTTAAATTTGTAAAACACCAAACCCTTTTCAAAAGAAATCATTTGTCCTCCTTAAAGATATTTTCAATCGATTTAAACCTGCTCATGTATCGCTCTTGGAGTCATCTGCTGGAACCAGCCGCGACGCAACTTATTTTCTGAAATCAATGAAATCAGCAAATGCATAACATTTAAAATTGCCATTTTGGCCCATGAAATTAATAAAATGCATAAATGTGGTATTATTGATTTTGGGACGTTACATATCTAGTCGTTGATCAGAATTAAGTTCAACCAGGATCATCAACTAAAAGTAAGTGTCACGGGCCTTGCACTTGACTTAAACGCATCTACTAACTTAAGTGAGCCTACGATTAGTATAGATAGGCTAATTAAGACATAGCATGGGAAAAATGGTCTTGCAAAAAGACTCCTCCCTTGCTTTACACATCAGCCGTCACCCCTCTAGCGTTTGCGCTAGAGACCACCAACCAGTGTCGCTGCAAGTGGTGAGTGTGATTCATGATTTCTTCCTTCTCTTCACACCTGTTGGAAAACTCAATTAATTTTCTAGTGCACCAAGTGAGGGAATTCGAAATCCACTCATGAACCAGACCAGCCAGACCCAAGAAACTACGAACCTCAGATACATTCCTAGGTCGCTCCCAGTTCAAAACAACATCAACCTTACTGGGATCCACAGAAATGCCATCCGCTGAAATCACATGACCCAGAAACACGATGCGATCCAGCCAAAACTCGCACTTAGAAAATTTGGCATACAGCTGCGAGTCTCTCAACGTCTGAAGGACAACTCTCAAATTCTCCTTGTGCTCCAAAGGAGTCTTCGAATACACCAAGATGTCGTCGATGAACATGATCACAAACTGATCTATAAACTCTCGGAAGACTCGGTTCATCAAATCCATGAAGACTGCAGGAGCATTCGTCAACCCGAAAGGCATTACCAGAAACTCAAAGACAAGGCATGTACCTGAAATCACCCTGCTCGGCGTCTCCTCCCCTTGCTCCCTAGTAATAGCGTTCGCTTGAGCATGTTGGGGTCCAAAGTAATGATGCTGAGACGACTGTCCGAAACGCGACGGACCAGGCAACTGGAACGGCCTAAACTGCGTCTCTCCAACTCTAGGCTGCGGAAACTAAGGGGAACGACCCCTAGACGATCCTCCTCGACCCTGAGGTGGGGCTGCGGCTTGCTGCGATCTGTTAGAGTAGATGCCCAACTATCCAACTTGTGGCGTGTGGGTTTTATAGACTCTTGTACAAACGATCTTTTCTTTACTTTCATTATGTGTGTAATGATTTACAATTGCGTTGAGTAAAGACCTAGAATGCACTAAAGCGTATGTTAGATGTGATAGTGGGTATGACGGCTATCATGAAACACATCTAATAGTCGTTGTGTATTCTGAACATGTTCCTAGTCAATTGGGCCGTCAAAATGAGGATAAGGCCGCCCGAGTACGAGATTAGTATCTGCGATGCAAAGTACCATGTTTCGACGCCGGTGTTGGTTGCGCGCGCCACGGCCTGCTGGTCGCCTCATGGTGGCGCGCGAGTGTCGAGCGGCGTTGCGCCGCTGGTTGCATGATGATGCGTGCGGCCGTGCGCCGCGCGCGCGCCTTGTGCCGCCGCGATTTTTTCGTGGTGGCGGCACCGCCGCCGGCCGGCCGCCGTTCCGGCGATGTCGTGACGGCTGGTCTGAATTCTTCTAGGGTTTGGTTCGGGCCTGTCCCGGGCAGCCCGTGAAGTTTTCGGGCCGACATGCGATGTCGGGCCCGATTTTGATCGATTTTGAAATTTTAAGTTTTCGGGCCTAAAATTTTTTTAAACCCAATATTGATACAATTAAAATTAGTAAGATGTGATTTTAATTATGAAATATGATTTTGTAATAAAATATGATTTTGTTGATTAAAATTGTTTTATCGGCAAAATACGATTTTATTATAAAATACGATTTTATAATTAGAATATGATTTTACGATAAATAATTAGATTATTTAATTATGCATGTTAATTAGATTAATTGCATGATTGGGGTGATCGAGAGCCGTGCCCAATGTGTTAGGTGTATGCAATAGGTTTTATTTGATTTCGGTTTTGAATATATTTGATTATCATTTAAAGTGGGCCTGTTTGTGGCCCGTTCCCACCCCTTGATAAATGTATCCCTTATCTTCATAGCAATTTAAATGTAAATTACTAGATTTAGGAGGACATCCGAAGATGGTGGAGATGACGATCAAGATATTGAAGACCGAAGATCTGTAAAACCGGAGAGCATTGTAATAGGATTGCATTGAATATTGC
>KQ990541.1:46949-63309 GCA_001598015.1 Dorcoceras hygrometricum
TGGTACAGATTCCTATAACATATCAAATTTAGAAATCTGTTTTGATACACATTCATAATAAAATGTTCAGTACGCTTACAAAAGTTTTCCCAAAAAGAACTATGAACGCTGGAACCGAAGGAAATAAGAAATCAGCTGTCCACGATAAACACATCCCTTCCATTCTGTTCATCTCCCTCCAGCTTCCTACTGCGGATTACCTGCACTCAATGAAAACTAGTGAGCCAAAGGCCCAGCAGGTAAAATCTGGAATAACAGAAGCAATTCATACAATCGCTCAAGAACTAATACATACTGGAGTCTGAACTTGAACCACGCTTATAACAGACAAGTGTAAATATAACTATGAAATTTTAATCAAGTATGAAAGCATAAAACATGAATCAATTCTGGGAACATTTTCTTTAAACATACTTAAGAGCTGCGATCAAAATCACACTCGTGCTCTTCATTCATTTTCTGGAAAATTATGACAACACTTTAAACATTTGGTCCATTTCGTTTGATCAAACTCCTGATATCAGTCTTAGCACTATGGCTCATGGTTGAAGGGGTATACAGATCCGTCAACCTGTAATCCTAATCCTTCCTGGTTAAAAGGGCACACGGTTTGTCAGCCGCGCACTCACCTTTTCTTTAGGGACCCTTTTCATTGTCATAACTTAAAACAATTCATAAAACATGGTTCTACTCTTTCTTTCTCTCATGAAAAACTGTTTTCTTTCCTTTGTTCGAGTTACTGGTGTTTGTTTATCTAATGATGTTCTGGAATTGTACATAATTTCCTTGTAAAGCTTGCGAAGATGAAAACTGAATAACTTAGCTATTTGAATCTGTCAGATAAGTCGAAAGATTCATTGAACTGATTCGAAATTGAAGAAAGAATCAAATTCTGGAATTTCGTTATCTGTTAAAGAAAACGAAGAATTAACAGTGACCAACTAGAACGAACAGCACCAGTCACAAGACTAATACCAGCTGAATGAACAGTACCAGTCGGAAGTTCTTTTAAACAAGTTTATCTAATGATGTTATGGAACTGTACATAATTTCCTTGTAAAGCTTGCGAAGATGAAAACTGAATAACTTAGCTATTTGAATCTGTCAGATAAGTCGAAAGATTCATTGAACTGATTCGAAATTGAAGAAAGAATCAAATTCTGGAATTTCGTTATCTGTTAAAGAAAACGAAGAATTAACAGTGACCAACTGGAACGAACAGCACCAGTCACAAGACTAATACCAGCTGAATGAACAGTACCAGTCGGAAGTTCTTTTAAACAAATGTAATGTGAAACGACGTCGTTAGCGCATAAACCAGTCTCTACAACCAGTCGCTATGAACTATACTTAAAACAAATAAAGCAACTGCTGAAATATCAAAATGGAATGCACCTGCTGGTAAACACTGCATCTGCTGAATGTCACGAAGACAATGCAACTGCTGAATTCTAACAACGGAATGCAGCTGCTGATTTCTAATAAAGGAATGCACCTGCTGGTGTTAACAAAGAAATACACCTGCTGGCTTTTGCAAAAGAGATGCACCAGCTGGTTTTACGATAACCTTGCAGCTGCTGATTTTATAAAACAAAGCATCTGCTGAATATGCATCTGCTGAAATATGCATCTGCTGGTTTTCAATCAAGAAATGAAACTGCTGATTTCGTACTTAGAATATTTTCGACAAGGTAATATCAGCAGTGGTATAAGAACCAGCTCTTGCTCTTAACATGCAGATAATCATGAACTACGAAGGTTACCTTCCTCTAAAGACTTCGACATATTTTATGAAACTTCTGGAAAAGATCGAGTAAGCTACTTGTAAGCTACTTCGATGAATGAATCACTGAAAACCTCAAGAATTCATTAGAAGAACATCATCCAAACATTTTTCTACATCATCTTTGAATCAAAATACAGTAACTCAACTTCTTTCAAAAACAGAGCATGAACTTCTAGTTTTCTTTGAAGAACAGCCGAAGCCATCTTACTTTTTCTTTAAAACCATACATAATTATAAAAAACAGAATTGAATATATGCTTTCAATTAAGTGAGCAAGAAACAGAGTTTACTTGCCTGGTATCTTTAACACAAGAACAGCAGAAAATCTAGTATACTTCTTGCGCACCGCCTGTTTCCTTTAAAACACTTTGAAAGTATTTTGATCGGCTTCTTGAGAGCGAACACCGCTTAATATGATTTGATTTGAAAGTAATGATGCATGAAGCAGCTTAATATCCTATTTATATGATTTACAATGACTAAGGAAGGAAAACATGTTATATCAATATGTCAATCTTCTGAAAGGAGCGTGCTCTGTTTTAAAAATAAAAGATGCAAATGGAAACCGATAATTTTAGTTAAATAAAGGATCCACTTGGTTTGCAGAAGTCACTAAACATTTACTGTACTTGCATTCTAACATGGCATATCAATCCATAACAAAATAAAGATTGATCATTGCATATATAGAAATATTCAAGAATCGAATTAGAATAGCAATGTAATCCCTCATTCTCATATCTTTCTAGTTGTGGACTTCTAAAAGATCTGGTCGTTACATCTACGGTCAGGATTCGCGATCGAAGATTCCATTGGTTTCCGCGATGGAGATGTTTAGTTTGTTGTCTTTGGGAAATGCTGGCTTTATGATTTATGCTTTGGATGCGTCTTACTCTTCCGGTGTTCCGCTTAGTGACGTTCCCGTGGTGCGACACTTCCCCGACGTGTTTCCGGAGGAGATTCCTGGTTTTTCTCCGAGGCGGGAGATCGACTTCAGCATAGAGCTGGTGCCTGGCACAGCTCCGATTTCACGTGCTCCATATCGTCTGGCGCCTGCGAGTTGACAGAACTCAAGGTGCAGTTAGATGATTTGCTGGATAAAGGTTTTATTCGCCCTAGTATGTCACCGTGGGGAGCGCCCATCTTGTTTGTGAAGAAGAAGGATGGCTCAATGCGGATGTGCATTGATTTTCGTCAGTTGAATAAAGCCACTGTCAAGAACAAGTACCCGTTGCCGAGAATCGATGATCTATTTGACCAGTTGCAAGGGTCCGCTGTCTACTCGAAGATTGATCTTCGTTCCGGGTACCATCAGCTAAGAGTGAGGGAACAAGATGTCGCGAAGACTGCGTTTCGTACGAGGTACGGAAATTTTGAGTTTTTGGTGATGCCGTTTGGGTTGACCAACGTGCCTGCAGTCTTTATGGATCCGATGAACTGGGTTTTTAAAGAGTTCATAGACCAGTTTGTAATTGTTTTTATTGACGACATCTGGGTTTACTCGAAGACTCCGAGGGAGCACAAGGAGAACTTGGAAATGGTTCTTCAGAGGTTGAGAGAGCAGCAGTTGTATGCGTAATTTTCCAAGTGCGAGTTTTGGTTAGATTGCGTGGTATTTCTGGGTCATGTCATTTCAGCGGATGGCATTTCTGTGGATCCCAGTAAAATGGATGCTGTTTTGAACTGGGAGCGACCGAGAAATGTGTCTGAGATTCACAGTTTCTTAGGTCTGGCTGGCTATTATCGTCGCTTCATTGAGGGATTCTCTAGTATAGCGAAGCCGATGACCCAATTGACCCAGAAGGACAAGAGGTTTGTTTGGACTGAGCAGTGTGAGAATGCTTTTCAACTGCTTAAGGAAAAGTTAAATAATGCGCCTGTGTTGGCTTTGCCGTCCAGTTCAGGTGGTTTTGTTGTTTGTTCTGACGCTTCGCTAAATGGATTGGGTTGTGTGTTGATGCAGAATGGTAGAGTCATTGCGTATGCCTCGCGGCAGTTGAAACCGCACGAGACTCGTTACCCAGTTCATGATTTGGAGTTAGCAGCGGTGGTCTTTGCGTTAAAGATCTGGCGTCACTACCTGTATGGCGAGCAATTTGTGGTGTACTCCGACCACAAAAGTTTGCAGTATCTGTTTTCCCAGCCTGACTTGAACATGAGACAGCGTAGATGGATGGAGCTGCTTAAGGATTTTGACTGTGAGATCGCAGATTGTTTCTAGCATTTCGAGCAGCTCAGAGGACCGATCCGTCAATCCACGAGTTGAAGTTGAAAGTCAGGGCTGGCGAGCTTGAGGACTATTCTGTCTCGTCCGATGGTTGTTTGCGTTTCCGGGGTAGGTTGGTTGTGCCCAATATGATTGATTTGAAGGAGGAGATCCTTCGCGAGGCGCATTGCAGCAGACATAGTGTTCATCCTGGTGCACGGAAGATGTACCATTATTTGAAGTCGCACTTTTGGTGGGCTGGCCTGAAGAGTGACGTTTTTGGTTTCGTTGCTCGTTGTTTGAATTGCCAGATGGTAAAGGCCGAAAGGATGAGACCTGGTGGTCTGTTGCAGAGTTTAGAGGTGCCCCAATGGAATTGGGAGCACATTGCAATGGATTTCGTGACGCATCTGCCTCGTTCTAGCAGAGGATGCGATGCTATTTGGGTAGTTATCGACCGTTTTTCGAAGTCTGCACACTTCATTCCCTATGGGATGACCTTCTCGTTGAAGAAGATGGAGAAGCTGTACGTTGATTTTGTTGTTAAATTGCACGGTGTGCCTGTTTCAATCGTGTCCGACCGAGATCCGAGGTTTACTTCCAGGTTTTGGAAGAGTTTTCAAACAGCTTTGGGAACCAGATTGGTGATGAGTACCGCGTATCACCCCCAGACAGATGGCCAATCTGAACGAACTATCCAGACGTTGGAGGATATGTTGCATGCTGTTTTGTTGGATTTCGGAGGTAGCTGGCGGGACACATTGTCTTTGGTCGAATTTTCATATAATAACAGCTACCAAGTGACGATTGGTATGACGCATTTTGAGGCTTTGTATGGCAGGAAGTGCAGATCGCCAGTTTGTTGGGAAGAAGAGGGGGAGAAGCAGCTGTCTGCCCCTGACTTTGTGCAGCAAATGAAAGATCATGTCGATCTAATCAGACAGCGGATTAAAGCTGCCCAGGATCGCCAAGCCAGTTATGCGAATAAGAGGCGTCGACCTCTTGAGTTTCAGGTTGGTGATCATGTATTTCTCAATGTTTCTCCGTTTCGTAGTGTGATGCGCTTTGGACGCAAGGGAAAGTTAGCCCTTTGGCGTATCGTCTGTTGTTTCCGTCTGAGTATTCTTCTCTACATGACTTCTTTCATGTTTCCATGTTGAGGAAGTATGAGCCAGATCCGTCTCATGTGCTTGGAGCTGACGAGGTAGAGCTAGATCAGTCGTTGAGCTATCAAGAATATCCTTTGCAGATCCTTGGCAGAAAAGAGAAACAGTTGAGGAATAAGACCATTCCTTTAGTAATGGTGCAGTGGAGCAAAATGGAAGAGAAGAAGCTACTTGGGAACTGGAAGAAAAGATGCAGCGTGAGTGGCCGCATCTGTTTGAGTAGCCGTTGGGCTATATTTCCAGTAGTTTGTAGCTTTTGGTTGTATTTTCTTCCGTAGTTGTTGTCAATTATTTGCTCAATTATCTTGAACTCTTGGCCTGTGTTGGGCGAGTTCCTGTTTTGTATCTTGCTGCTGTGTTTTGGTATTTGAATTGTTCTTGGAGCTGACGAGGTAGAGCTAGATCAGTCGTTGAGCTATCAAGAATATACCTTTGCAGAGACCTTGGCAGAAAAGAGAAACAGTTGAGGAATAAGACCATTCCTTTAGTAATGGTGCAGTGGAGCAAAATGGAAGAGAAGAAGCTACTTGGGAACTGGAAGAAAAGATGCAGCGTGAGTGGCCGCATCTGTTTGAGTAGCCGTTGGGCTATATTTCCAGTAGTTTGTAGCTTTTGGTTGTATTTTCTTCCGTAGTTGTTGTCAATTATTTGCTCAATTATCTTGAACTCTTGGCCTGTGTTGGGCGAGTTCCTGTTTTGTATCTTGCTGCTGTGTTTTGGTATTTGAATTGTTGTTGATTTCGAGGACGAAATCCTTTTTAGTGGGGGAGAAATGTGAGATCTGGAAATTGTATTAAGGATTAATTGTTGAATTAAACGGGTTTTAGTGATTTCGGGTGATTCAGATTTCATTTTGAACGTTTGGGTTGCATTTTCGGGTCGGGAATCACATTTTGAACAATTCTGGAAATTTTGAGATTTTCGAAATTTTGGTGAAATATGGTAGCAGATTTGATGACGTCAGCATCGCGTGTTAACGTTGTGTGGATGACGTAAGTGTTGCTGGTTTTTGAGATCTGTTTTGCGCTAAGGTGTGAGATCTGGTTCTAGCGTGTTTTTGTTAAGGCTTGAAACGCTGTCGTTTGGATAAGTAAGAACGATTTCGTTTTGCTTAGCGCTTGCGAGAGATCTGTTTTTGCGTGAGATCTGTTTTGCATGAGATTGTTTCTGTATTGCGGGTGTGAGAACAGATGTCAGCGATTGGTCAACTCTCCTGTAGCGTGTTTCAACGTTTGGCGATTGGACCAGATTTGATGACGTATGCAGATTTCTCCCGCGTTGTTGTGTTAGTGTTAGCGTGTTACCAGATTTCAGCGCTTGTTTGGGCGACCAGCTTTCAGTTTCCAGCTTTTAGCGATAGCATTCAGACTTCACCTGTGCGACGTCGTTTTGGTTCCCGCGTTGTTTGTGTTCAGATTTCACCGTGGTTTAGCGCATGCGTTGGTTTTTGGTGGGATCTGTTGTGCATTTAGAATTCTTGAAAGCTGTTTCTGTCGGTGGGCATTTTATCCAGACTTCTCGCTTGTATATATTGGAAGCTTTGGCCTTCAATTATTGAGAAACCAGATCCCATACTTAGAAAATATTTCTTATCTTCGTTCTCTGTTTTCCAAACCCTTGGCACTGTTCACCGTGAGCTTTCCGGTGACTTTCCCGTCGATTCCGACCACCGTTTTTCATGTTCGAGATAGCGTTGGACAACTCTTGGAAAGATCTTTCATATCATACCCTTTTTGGAGGCTATAATTAGTTGGAGCAAAACCACGAAGCTTCTGTGTGTGCGTGCTTTTCGTACGGGTGCAGGTAGCCTTTTGGTTTAGTTGTTGAATCTTGCTCCTAGCCTTGTTTTAAGCTTCCTAGTAAGTTGTTTGGGTAGGATTGAGGGCTGGATTGTGTATGAATTTCTAGCCGTGAACTTTAGTGGTTGGCCGTGAGTTTTATAGTGAGTTTCCGTGAGTTTGCTGGCTCGTTCTAAATTGTTCATGCGTGTGATTTAACAGATTTCAGGACCCAGATTTCGTGAACCTTGTGGTGGTGAACATTTAGCAGAAATAAGGTACGGGTTGAGCTTGTAATTGCAGCGTAGGCATGGCTTGGATAAAATGGTAGTTGCTGGTTGGTTGGCTGCCGTGTGTTGATGCTTTGTGAGGCACTGTTTTTATGAGATGGCTGTGTTTATTGTGTTGTGCATTGGATGTTGCGCATATGATTATGCTTGTTATTGTCCAGCATGTTGCATACACATATTAGAATCTCATTTCAGTTTTTGCAGCCATTGCTTCATTGTTCTTGTTCTGTTTCTTGCCAGGATGCGAGGGCGAGCGGCAATGCCGCACTCTCATCCCCCTGCTGGGTTATGTTAGACCCTATGCGCCAAGTGGTTAACTACCACAGTTCATAGGTTGGGCAACCGCAGGTCGAGTTGTTTGATGCATCCGGTATTCGGGTGTTGTGTCCCGGCGAGTGGCTCATTACCACACTTGGAACACACCCAGTGGCCACTGTTGTTGCAGATTCAGCTGAGCTGTGCATTGAGTTTCTTGAATTCCTTTTTGGTTGGAGTCATTTGTTGTTGTCCAGCATTCCATGCATAGCATCTGCATTTTATTCTTGCTGTTTACTGCTGATTTATAGTTGCTCTCCGTACTGGGGTTTGACACCATGTCCCTATGGGGCTTGGTTTGTTTGTTGTCTGTTGTGTCGTCCAGGTCATACAGCTGGTCGAGGAGGTAACCCAGCTGGCGGTGCCCCAGGAGGTGGTTGAGTGTCCCAGTAGCGTATAGCATATATATATATGTATCAGTCTAGTAGCCGGGGAGATGCCCTGTGCCTCGTTGTTGTATTCTGATGTGGAGTCTGATACGTTTATTTGTATGCTATACTTGCTTTTGTTGGTTTGTAAACTGGAAACTTATTTTGAGTATTGTTCTATTTTAAATTATATGTTTTAAACCGTCGGGCCTAAAAGCAAAAATTTTACCCACTTTTTGTTAAGCTTCCGCTTGTGTTTGGGTTTTTACTCTGTTGTGAGCACGAGGCCTGACAGCTCGCCCTTCCAATTTGGACCATCTGTTATCTTTGCCATAAATCCTAAAGTCTGAACATTTTCTTCCTTTAAACATCTACTGAACGGAATCAGATCTTAACATCAGGGTTCACTTCATTTTAAATCATTTTCCATCAAAACATTCTTCACTGAGCATCCAGTTGAGACATAGGAAATTAGTTGTTGAAATAAACGGTTGTTGGATACGACTAGTCGTTGGGTACAACTAGTCGTTGGAAGGAATCAAACGTTGGGTACTTAGGGAAAAGAATCGTTTGCAACATGGGAACCAGTCGCAACATAGGAACCAGTCGCAATGAATAGGAACCAGTCGCAACATAGGAACCAGTCGCAATGAATAGTGCAACTACTGAATTTACAACGAAAATGCAACTGCTGGAATGAGCAGTGCAACTACTGATTTTACAACGGAATGCAACTACTGGAATGAACAGTTCAACTACTGAGTTTAAAACGGAATGCAACTGCTGGAATGAACAGTGCAACTACTAATTTTACAAAGAAATGCAACTGCTGGAATGAACAGTGCAACTACTGATTTTACAACGAAATGCAACTGTTGAATGAACAGTGCAACTATTGATTTTACAATGAAATGCAACTGCTGATTTTGACTTGGTTTTATAACATCAAAACAAGAACCACGCTATCAGTTATTGTTTATCAAACCAGACTTTATACTGATTCAACTAACAACTACCGAATACATAGCACCAAGTTCTGATATTATCATCCATCGGAAGAGAAGGGAGAACTTTGCAACTTTATGATGAAATAGAAACCTGAAATACTCAGCGTAACATCAAAATCTTCAACATCCACTCTGTAAAATACATTTTTTAGTTCCAAACATAACCCACTGTGAACCCGAACACTAAACATTCATATCAATATCAGCAGAACATGAACAAAGGCTGATATTAAACATAACTTATGCAAGAATCATGAAACGAAATGAGAACAATACACATTCTTTCATGGCGTAGCAAGAATCAGATTTACTTTCCTAAATAAGAAGAAATCACGAGATACAGCAGGTCACGAACAGAGAGTCCTCCCGAGCGCGATGATAAGCTTCCTATTTTCTTTGATGCAAAAATGAGTATTTTCTTGCAAAGGAATGAACTTATAGCTCACAAGGACAATGACATGCGTTCTTCAGAAAATTTTACTTAAAATTCCCTGTCAATATTTTGATTTGTAAAAGTACTACCCAAGATCTGAAACTTAACCATTCCCTCATCCAACATCATTTTATTTGCAAAGTTTGAAAATTGCTTAGCCATGCTCGGGTGGCGGCTGATCGGATCTCTGCACCTTATGAATTCTGAAAATTAGAAACCAGCTATTCGAACAAATAAACAATGCTGAAATTTGAAATTTAGAAATGGGTCCTCGAATTATAAGGATTTAGAATTTGTGGTTTTATAGATTTTGGGGCGTTACATTTCCCTTCCCGGGGCCTCGGTAGGCGAGTGGAGGATGAAGTCGATGACTTAACAACCCGTGTGGAGAGCATGGAGATTGTGATGGCTAGGTTCCAAATGATGAGTCCCCAGATTTTCAACGGTGACGAGTCTAGCGAGGACGCAGATTCATGGCTTCGGCACATCACTGGGTTGTTTGATCGTGTTCAATACGATGATGTGCTGCGATTGAGTTTGGCGACTTTCCAGCTGAGGAAGAGTGCGGAGCGTTGGTGGCGTGGCGCTTTGATGACTCTAGAGGAGACAGGTGTGGAGATTACTTGGGATAGTTTCTGTGTTGCCTTTCGGCAGGAGTACGTCCCGAAGTCGTACATAAATGCTCGTGAGCGAGAGTTCGATCATTTGGAGCAAGGTACGATGTCTGTGCGATTGTATGCTCGGTTGTTTTATTCTCTTTTGGCGTATGTCCCGCATGTAGCTGGCCGGGAGAGGGCCAAGAGGACCAAGTTTCTTGAGGGTTTGAAAGAAGAGTTGTATACTTTGGTTTTTTCGAGCAAACCAAAGAGCTATGCAGAGGCTGTGGATAGCGCTATTGATATCGAGGAAGGTCTGCGGAGCCCGAGGAATGTCTGTGGAGCCCGAGGTCGCGTGCTAGACCTCAGGTGCTCAGGGTGGCCGTCCCACTGTTAAGGGAGCGCAGCCTTCTAAGTCTTCGCAGTCAGCTCATCAACCCCAGTAGCAGCAGCAGTTGGCTCAACAGTCTAGCCGCCAGAGGTTCCGACCTCGTGGCCATCAGTTTAAGAAGAATTTTGGTCCTGGTTCTTCTGGGTCTGATAGCTCTAGTAGCAGTGGTTCTAGGGGCCGAGTTCTGTGGTTTCTGTGGAGGCAAACATCCGTCGACTCAGTGCGTTGGTGTGCAGGGCTCTTGTAATATCTATGGTCAGTATGGGCATTTCGCGAGGGTGTGTCCGTTGACTGGATCGCAGCAAGCCGCAGCCCCACCTCAGGGTTGAGGAGGATCGTCTAGGGGTCGTTCCCCTCATTTTCCGCAGCCTAGGGTTGAAGATACGCAGTTTAGGCCGTTCCAGTTGCCTGGTCCGTCGCGTTTCGAACATTCGTCTCAGCAGCATATCTCTGGACCCCAACATGCTCAAGCGAACTCTATGATTAGGGAGCAAGCGGAGGAGACGCCGAGCAGGGTGATTTCAGGTACATGCCTTGTCTTTGATTTCCTTGCACGAGTGTTGTTTGACACTGGCGCAATCACATTCGTTTATTTCTGATGCGTTTGTGGTCGAGCATGGTCTGCATACCACCTCTTTGTGCGATGTTGTGTCTGTTTCTACTCCTGGAGGTGCGAAATGGCTATTTGAGGTTTGGTGAGCATGTGCTAGTAGCGAACTTGATTCGTTTATTGTTTTGGGATTTTGACTGCATAGTGGGAATGGACGTGTTGTCCAGCTATAAGGCCTCTGTGGGTTGTTTCCATGGGATCATGCATTTTAGGCCTCAGTCCGGTGAGAAATGGAATTTAAACGGTGCCTAATCCCAGTCGAAGATTCCGCTAGTCTCAGCGATGGAGATGTTCAGCTTGTTGTCGGTGGAGAACACTGGTTTTATGATTTACGCATTGGATGCATCTTCTTCTTCGCATGTGTAGCTCAGCGACGTTCCAGTGGCGCGTCTTTTTCATGATGTGTTTTCGGAGGAGATTCCTGGTTTTCCTTCGAAGAGGGAGATTGACTTTAGTATTGAGTTGGTGTCTGGAACTGCTCCGATTTCGCGTGCACCATATCGTTTAGCGCCTGCCGAGTTGAGAGAGCTCAAGGTGCAACTGGATGACTATCTGGAGAAAGGTTTTATCAGACCTAGCATGTCGCCGTGGGTTGCTCCTATCTTGTTTGTCAAGAAGAAGGATGGCACAATAAGAATGTGCATTGACTTCCGTCAGATGAACAAAGTTACTGTTAAGAATAAGTACCCGTTGTCTAGGATCGACGATTTGTTTGACCAGTTGCAAGGATTTGCTGTATATTCGAAGATCGATCTACGTTCTGGGTACCATCAACTGTGAGTTAGAGATAAAGATATCACAAAAACTGCTTTTCGTACTAGGTACGGGCACTTTGAGTGTCTGGTAATGCCTTTCGGATTGACCAATGCTCCTGCAGTCTTCATGGATTTGATGAACCGAGTCTTCCGCGAGTTTATAGATCAGTTTTTGATAGTGTTTATCGACGAAATCTTGGTGTATACGAAGACTCCTTTGGAGCATAAGGAGCATTTGAGAGTAGTTCTTCAGACGTTGAGAGACTCGCAGCTCTATGCTAAATTATCTAAGTGCGAGTTCTGGTTGGATCACGTCGTGTTTTTGGGTCATGTGATTTCGGCGGATGGCATTTTTGTGGATCCCAGTAAGGTAGATTTTGTTTTGAACTGGGAGCGACCTAGGAATGTGTCTGAGGTTCGTAGTTTCTTGGGTCTGGCTGGCTATTACCGTCGTTTTATAGAGAGTTTCTCTAGTATAACTAGGTCGATGACTCAGTTGACTCAGAAAGACAAGCGGTTCGTTTGGACTGAGCAATGCGAGAATGCTTTTCAATTGCTCAAGGAGAAGTTGACTACTGCGCCTGTGTTGTCTTTGCCGTCTGGTTCAGGTGGCTACGTCGTGTGTTCCGATGCTTCGCTCAATGGATTGGGCTGTGTGTTGATGCAGCATGGTCTAGTCATTGCATATGCTTTACTACGGTTGAAACCGCACGATACTCGATATCCAGCTAATGAATTGGAGCTAGCAGCTGTGGTCTTTGCGTTGAAGATTTGGCGCCACTATCTGTATGATGAGCAGTTTGTGGTGTACTCGAACCACAAGAGTTTGCAGTATTTGTTTTCGCAGCTTGACATGAATATGAGACAGCGTAGGTGGATGGAGCTGCTGAAGGATTTTGATTGCGAGATCAAATACCAGACTGGGAAAGCGAACGTAGTTGCTGATGCGTTGAGCAGGAAGACTCCAAAAAAGATGCTTGCGTCGCTGTATATTTCTAAGGACTGTGAGCATCTTAGCACTACGGGTTGGAGGTTTTACCCGGCTGAGGATTATGTTGTGGTTTCTCTTTCCAAGTTGAGCCACATATCATTTCAAACATTAGAGCCGCTCAAAGGCAGATCCTTCCATCCATGAGTAGAACTTTGAAGGTCAGGGCTGGTCAACGCTGTGGTCTTTGCGTTGAAGATTTGGCGCCACTATCTGTATGGTGAGCAGTTTGTGGTGTACTCGAACCACAAGAGTTTGCAGTATTTGTTTTCGCAGCTTGACATGAATATGAGACAGCGTAGGTGGATGGAGCTGCTGAAGGATTTTGATTGCGAGATCAAATACCAGACTGGGAAAGCGAACGTAGTTGCTGATGCGTTGAGCAGGAAGACTCCAAAAAAGATGCTTGCGTCGCTGTATATTTCTAAGGACTGTGAGCATCTTAGCACTACGGGTTGGAGGTTTTACCCGGCTGAGGATTATGTTGTGGTTTCTTCTTTCCAAGTTGAGCCACATATCATTTCAAACATTAGAGCCGCTCAAAGGACAGATCCTTCCATCCATGAGTAGAATTTGAAGGTCAGGGCTGGTCAACTTGAGGACTATTCTGTTTCGTCCGATGGTTGTTTGCGTTTCCGTGGTCGATTGGTTGTGCCCAATCTGATAGATCTTCGGGAGGAGATCCTTATCTCCTCAGATAGCATAGGATATCCACGCACAAAGGCGAGCGATGAATCCTCGACAACGAAGCATTCACTCCTACATGCATCGGGACCTCACCCAATTCCGCCACCTTATGACCCAAACAGAGTCGGTAAACGGGTCAAAGTGAGGCACCTATCATGCAGAGTCCCAATGACGTTTCGAGTAGTGAGGGCTAATCTGTACAACCAAGACCTCGAACTTATCCACTCGACAAATGGTAACCACTTGGAAAGTCCGAACGAGGGTAGTTCGATAGATCACCAGGTCACTATCCATCTGCATGCTCAGAACATCACAATGTTCCCTACCAATGAAACATGGTACTTCACATCGCAGATGCTAGTCTCAAGCTCGGGCGGCCTTATCCTCATTTTGACGGCCCAATCGACTAGGAACGAGTTTAGAATACACAGTGACTATTAGATGTGTTTCATCATAGCCATCATATCCACTATCACATCTAACATATGCTGGGAAAGCGTTGGCGGATCCGGAACCCACTTCCCGGGGGCGCAGCGGAAAACAAAAATTAGCCCCGAAAAGTGTTCAATACATCGATAAAAGCAACAAAATCATACATATGATGTTAGAAATTGTCACCTTGCTGGCGTCTAGGCGCCTGGCTCCGACAAGTTTCTCGAGGAAACCGGCACTTCAAACTGTAGGCGGCGGTAGATCGTCAATCAGGTCCACGACTGGATTCAAGACACCATCGTCAGCCTGCACTAGAAGAACTGACGAATTCAGCACGGACATAAACTCCTCCTCAAGCTGATCGGAACAAGTCCGATCACGGCAAGAGGCGGCGGCGCTTGGAGTGGCCGGCGGCGGCGTGGCTATGAGAGGAAGGGGGCGGCCGTTTCTTAGGTCTAGGGTTTGTGAGAATTGTGTTATGTTATACAACCCTAGGCTCAAGACTAAGTATAGGTGTGATGGGCTTGAACCGGCCCATTGGACCTGGGGCGGGCCCAGTCCAACGTATGAATATTCGGTTCATCCCTATCAGCGTGACTTCATCATAACTCCGATCGAAGATCTGATCGGACCGGTATACACAGTTTCCAAAACTGAGTATTATGATGCAAAAACAATTTTTTCAGATTACTTAGTCCAAAATGACAGTTATGCCCCTGAACAGCGGGAAATCGCAATTTGACCCCTGTTGACTTTTAGGCCTGCAAGAACCAGTTGGTCGTGGTTAGCGTACAGTACGGTCCTTTCAACACATATATCACGATCAGATCAACGACCTTTGGTAAATCGAGAGTCGCTAGAGATCCGATAGCTATGCATACATCTTGGAGATCGAATAGTGACATCGCGAGTGTAACTAGGTAAACCCATTTACCTAAAACACTTATAGTACTCTGGCAAGAGATTTATACACTATTATCCCCTCAGATAGCATAGGATATCCACGAATGTAAGCGAGCGGTGAATCCTCGACAACGAAGCATCGACTCCTACATGCATCGGGGTCTCACCCAATCCCGCCGCCTAATGACCACAAGTGAGTCGGCAAACGAGTCAAAGTGAGACGCCTATCATGTAGAGTCTCAATGACGTTTCGAGTCGTGAGGACTAATTAGTACAACCAAGACCTTGGATTTATCCACTCGACAAATGGTAACCACTTGGAAAGTCCGAATGAGGGTAGTTCGATAGATCACCAGGTCACTATCCATCTGCATGCTCAGAGCATCACAATGTTCCCTACCAACGAAACAATGGTACTTCGCATCGCAGATGCTAGTCTCAATTTCGGGCGGCCTTATCCTCATTTTGACGGCCCAATCGACTAGGAACGAGTTCAGAATACACAGTGACTATTACATGTGTTTCATGATAGCCGTCATACCCACTATCACATCTAACATACACTATGGTGCATTCTAGGTCTTTATCCAACACTATTGTTAACATTATAGTCATAATGAAAATAAATAAAGCCATGAATAAATGCGAATATCATATATAAAGATCGTTTCATACAAGAGTCTATAAACCCACAAGTATGTGTGACCGTATTTAGTACCAATACTAAACGGACCACACACATCAGTATGGATCAAATCCAATAGGCCTTGGGCACGTTCAGGCTTGCCTTTGAAGGGTCGTTTAGTCATATTTCCCTTGAGACAAGACTCACAAGTCGGTAGGGAGTTAATGTCTGCCAAATCAAACATGTCACTCCTAACTAACTTGTTCCTCCTACTTAGAGTAATATGACCTAGCCTAGCGTGCCAAAGTTGTGCTGGGTTCAAGTTATCGTATTTCCTTTTAATCGTTGTGGTATGTGTTTCGACATCGCGAGTTGGAACGTCTTTTAATTTTAAGGTGTATAAATCGTTTTCGCGTTCCCCAATTCCAATTAAACATTCATTCTTGTAAATATTGCAAATCGAATTAGCAAATATACAATAATATCCATCACTATCAAGCATAGAAACAGAAATAATGTTCTTTATTAATTCGGGAACAAACAAAATGTTTCTTAATAACAACTTAAAATCAGAAGACAGAAATAAATAAACATCTCCTATAGCTACAGCAGCAACTCTTGCTCAATTGCCAAGCCTCAAGTGGGTCTCACCCTCTCTAAGACGTCGGCTTCTTGTCATCACATGCAAATCATTGCAGATATGAGATTCACATCCGGTATCAAGTCCCCAAGAAGTCGCATTAAGAGACATATTTATTTCGATATAGAACATACCTTTCGCAGTTCGCAACTGCTCGAGGTACTCCTTGCAGTTCCTCCTCCAATGCCCAGGCTTGTGGCAGTGGTGGTAAACATCCTCAGTCTTGTTTGGATTGGAAGCCTTTGCCTTGGGCTTCTTCGTGGGCTTTTCCTCCTTTGCAGGGGCAGAACGCTTCTTATCCTTGCGTTTGGGCCCCTTCTTCGCAGAGGAAGAAGAGCCCATGAGGAGGACGGGCTTGTCCTTCTTTATGGTTCCTTCGAACAC
>KQ990541.1:64292-89853 GCA_001598015.1 Dorcoceras hygrometricum
TAACGATTTCACCACCCTCTAATGATATCGAGAAAACAGGTTTCTTTAGTGGGTACACGGAGCCCAATCAAGCGATCATGGACCCGAATAATATCAGCCATCCATGACCCCTAAAAGGTAGTTTCCGATTGCAACCGGTGCAACCTCCATGATTCACCTCAAGTCCAGTAAGGGCCCAATAATATGACGCCATTTACTATCACGTGTCAAGATGACCCATCAATGTTGAGTCGTGAAGGACGGTCCCCTTAACGTCCCCAATAATATGAGCCAACGTTAAAGGGAGTTCCAACCGACTCACAACAATTGTCAATGGCGTGGACAGATTTCCGGCATACATAACCCCCTCAATAATATGAGCCGGGCCATGTATACGGGTAGCATCGGCGTACACCCATTGTTGATGGAAGGTAGTGATAATTTAAACAAATTTAAATTCCCTTTAGCTTATCGAATAAACTTTTAATCTTGATATTAGTTTTAAATCGTATTTAAAACGAGGGATTTATTTTTGAAAAATTTGGTCACATGCAATAATTTTTAAATCAAATTTAAAACATGCGGATTCAACATATATATATCAAATATATAAATAACTTTGGGATGATCGATCGCGAGAGCTATGCGGTCCGTGGTTGCCAATTACGGACCTGGGTCCAATCCTAGGTAAAATACAATATGCAATGCAATCCTATTACATTTGCTTCCGATTTTACAGATCTTCGGTCTTCAATATCTTTGATCGTCATGGCCCACCATCTTCAAATGTCCTCCCACTAAGTCTAGTAATTTACAATTAAGTTCCATGACACATAAGGGATACATTTTACAAGGGGTGGGAACGGGCCACAAACAGACCCACTTTAATAAAATGATAATCAATAATATTAAAACAACCGAAATCGCAAAACCTAAAGCATACACCTAACACATTGGGCATGGCTCTCGATCATCCAAACATGCAATCAATCTAATTAATGTGCATAAATTAAATAATCAAATTATTTACCACAAAATCATATTTTAATCATAAAATCGCATTTTGTCGATAAAATCAAATTTTAATCAACAAAATCATATTTTAATTATAAAATCATATTTCACAATTAAAATCATATTTTGCAATTTTAATTGCATCATATTGGGCTTAAAACAATTTTAGGCCCAAAAATCTCAAAATTTCAAAATTGACAAAAATCGGCCCGATATCGAATATCGGCCGGAAAACATCATGGGCTGCCCGGGACAGGCCCGAACTAAACCTAGAAGGAAAAATCAGCCGTCGCAACGATGCCGGGAAACAAGACGGATGGCGGTCACCGCCAAATATCGCGCGCGGCGCAAGGCCGCGCTCTGCCGCGATTTGCGCGGCATCTCATGCGCGCAACATCGCGCAATCTTGCGCGCATCCCGGCATGTCATGGGCTGCCCGGGACAGGCCCGAACTAAACCTAGAAGGAAAAATCAGCCGTCGCAACGATGCCGGGAAACAAGACGGATGGCGGTCACCGCCAAATATCGCGCGCGGCGCAAGGCCGCGCTCTGCCGCGATTTGCGCGGCATCTCATGCGCGCAACATCGCGCAATCTTGCGCGCATCCCGGCATGCACGCCAGCAGCTTCAGGCCGATCACCGGATCGCACAACCTGTGCGCGAAGCAGCGATATGGGTCGGCCGCCATGCGAGAAGGCAGCCAACTCTCGGCCGCTACGCGCTGGCCGCACATATTATCGTGCGCGCGCTGCGGCGCCGCCCCATGCGGCAGTGCCCGTGGCCGATTCGTAAAATTTTTTCTTCTTAGATTCTGAAAATATGAGATTTGATACAATATGGCAATAATGTATTGAAGGATCCGAGCCTTGCTCTGATACCACTGTTGGGAAAGCGGTGGCGGATCCGGATCCCACTTCCCGGGGGCGCAGCGGAAAACAAAAATTAGCCCCGAAAAGTGTTCAATACATCGATAAAAGCAACAAAATCATACATAGGATGTTATAAATTGTCACATTGCTGGCGTCTAGGCGCCTGGCTACGACCAGTTTCTCGAGGAAACCGGCACTTCAAACTGTAGGCGGCGGTAGATCGTCAATCAAGTCCACGACCGGATTCAAGACACCTTCGTCAGCCTGCACTAGAAGGACTTACGAATTCAGCACGGACGGAAACTCCTCTTCAAGCTGATCGGAACAAGTCCGATCACGGCAAGAGGCGGCGGAGGGCGACGGCCGGCGGCGGCGCTTGGAGTGGCCGGCGGCGGCGTGGCTATGAGAGGAAGGGGGCGGCCGTTTCTTAGGTCTAGGGTTTGTGTGAATTGTGTTATGTTATACAACCCTAGGCTCAAGACGAAGTATAGGTGTGATGGGCTTGAACCGGCCCATTGGACCTGGGGCGGGCCCAATCCAACGTATGAACATTCGGTTCATCCCTATCAGCGTGACTTCATCATAACTCCGATCAACGATCTGATCGGATCGATCTACACAGTTTCCAAAAATGAGTATTATGATGCGAAAACAATTTTTCAGATTACTTAGTCCAAAATGACAGTTTTGCCCCTCAACAGCGGGAAATCGCAATTTGACAACTGTTGACTTTTAGGAAGTCGCACTCCCTAAAATTCTCCTCGTATGCTCAACACATTGGGCTCAGTTTCCGTGCGGGAATCATGAATCCAGTACTTGTGTGACCCTCAATAGTTCAGGGATACAGCTAGCCGTGGGCCCACAACCATTGCGGCTCCGAAATCACAATTTCGGACTTGCCCAACGGATCATATAAAGCACCTAGCAACATCGCGCCATGATCCCCTAGGTATCACTGATAGTGCCTGCAAGAATAAGTTGGTCGTGGTTAGCGTATAGTACGGTCATTTCAACACATATATCCCGATAAGATCAACGACCATTGGTAAATCGAGAGTTGCTAGATATCCGATAGCTATGCATATATCTTGGAGATCGAATAGTGACATCGCGAGTGTAACTAGGTAAACCCATTTACCTAAAACACTTCTAGTACTCTGGCCAGAGATTTATACACTATTATCCCCTCAGATAGCATAGGATATCCATGCATATAAGCGTGCGGTGAATCCTCAACGAAGCATCGACTCCTACATGCATCGGGGTCTCACCCAATCCCGCCGCCTAATGACCCCAAGTGAGTCGGCAAACGAGTCAAAGTGAGACGCCTATCATGTAGAGTCTCAATGAAGTTTCGAGTCATGAGGACTAATCAGTACAACCAAGACCTCGGACTTATCCACTGGACAAATGGTAACCACTTGGAAAGTCCGAACGAGGATAGTTCGATAGATCATCAGGTCACTATCCATCTGCATGCTCAGAACATCACAATGTTCCCTACCAACGAAACAATTGTACTTCGCATCGTAGATGCTAGTCTCAATCTCGGGCGGCATTATCCTCATTTTGATGTCCCAATCGACTAGGAACGAGTTCAGAATACACAGTGACTATTAGATGTGTTTCATGATAGCCTTCATACCCACTATCACATCTAACATACACTATGGTGCATTCTACATCTTTATCCAACACTATTGTTAACATTATAGTCATAATGAAAATAAATAAAGCCATGAATAAATGCGAATATCATATATAAAGACCGTTTCATACAAGAGTCTATAAACCCACACGCCACAAGTTGGCTAGTTGGGCATCTACTCTGACAACGTACACTATGGTGCATTCTAAGTCTTTATCCAACGCAATTGTTAACATTATAAAATAATGAAGATAAATAATGCCATAAAATAATACGAATTTCATAAATAAAGATCGTTTACAAAGAGTCAACAAGAACCCACACGCCACAAATTGGCTAGTTGGGCACCTACTCTAGCAATCTCCCATTTGCCCTAAAGCCAACTACTCATCAGACGCAGTTTGTTTCGCGATGTTTTTCAAACAACGGTCCTGGCAAGGGCTTCGTAAATGGATCAACAATGTTGTCTGCAGAGGCGACTCTCTCGATTGCTATTTCACCTCTAGCCACAATATCCCGGATTATGTGGTATTTCCTTAGTATATGTTTGGATCTTTGGTGAGACCTAGGCTCCATTGCTTGCGCAACGGCACCCGTGATGTCGCAGTACACCGGGACTGGACCAACTCCTTCAGTGATTACGCCCAACTCTTGGACGATTCCTTATCCAAACCGCCTCTTTAGCAGCAGCTGATGCTGCGATGTACTCAGCCTCAGTGGTTGAATCCGCGATGGTGTCTTTCTTGGAACTCTTCCAAGAGACAGCACCACCATTGAGCATGAATACAAATCTTGAGGTTGATTTCGAATCATCCACGTCACATTGGAAGCTAGAATCAGTGTAGCCTTCCAATTTCAGTTCACCACCCCCATAGACCATGAACATATTCTTAGTCCTTCGTAAGTACTTAAGAATATCTTTTACAGCCTTCCAATGCATTTGGCTGGGGTTGGATTGGTAGCTGCTCGTGACACTCAGAGCATTTGTGACATCTGGTCTAGTTGAGATCATGCCATACATAATGCTACCTATTGCCGCGGCATATGGCACACGTGTCATATTATCTATCTCCTCATCAGTCTTTGGACACATAGACTTAGATAGAGTGACCCCATGGCACATAGGTAGGTGGCCTCTCTTGGACTCTTCCATAGAGAACCACTTAAGTATGGTATCGATGTAGGTGGCTTGGGTGAGTCCGAGCATCCTTTTCGATCTATCCCTATACATCTGTATTCCTAGAATATAAGATGCTTCACCCATGTCCTTCATCGAGAATCTACTATATAACCATACTTTTGTTGACTGCAACATTCCTACATCATTCCCAATGAGTATAATGTCACCAACATAAAGTACAAGGAATGTCACAGCATTTTTAACTACCTTCTTGTACACACATGGCTCCTTGGGATTCTTGATGAAACCAAATTCCTTAATTGTTTCATCAAATCTCAGGTTCCAACTTCTCGATGCTTGCACAACTTGATCTTCCTCATCAACTCTTATTTGAGCGGTGTCAGCCAATACTTGCTCAATGATGACATCAACGTCATCAGCAGTAGACGGTTCTTCATTCACAATATCAGCCACTGCTGGCTCAGAAGCTGATTCATTAACCCTTGAAGCATCACCATAAGCTGTTTCCTCATAAGCACCTTCATCAGTTGCTTCTTCATCAACAGTCTCACCAGCGACCTCATCAGCTGGTGCAGCAGTAGTTGGCTCAACCATTTATATGGGCACGACCTCCTGTGCCACGACCACTAACTCCAAATTTACTTTAGAAGAGCTTGATTTCTTCTTCATCGTCCTTTTCTTTTTAACCACTGGTTCATCTCCAAGAATAGCAGCTGGTCGTTTCTTTGCGGCAGCCTTTGGATTGGGTGCCCCAGCAGCTTCCTCTGCACCAACTTTATCATTTAGCGAGACATAGCAGGGCCCATTCTTCTCCGTGAGAATTTTTGATGCTGGAAACTCCGATGATTCGCCTAGTTCCAGATTTGGAATGTTTTCCAGTAGAAGAATTATCTTAACAGCGAAGCCCTTGGCTTGCTTAGACCCTGGAGTAACCATATTCTTAAGAATGTTGAACAATACACTGGCCCAATTCATCCTCACTCCGCAGACAACTGCTGTTAACATCGAAAACTTTTCCACTGTGATTGCATTGAAGGACCCTGCCTTACAGAAATTGATTTCGCCAATATATCACAAAGAAGACGATACTCAATCTTCATCTGACTCTTCTTCCCAGACAAACTCACTGGCTCACCCGACATAGAAACGATGCCCCTAGCATCAAAAACCACATCTTTGGGAATCTCTGATAGATCTGCAAAACCATCCACCAGTAGGTCGAAAGACTCCTCAAACCATTCCTCAGATATTTCGACTAACTGCCCAGCCACTGTACTGATTATCACACCATCTCGAACTAATGTGTTCTCGAATAAATCAACCAAGGAAGCTTCATAGATGACTGCCGGACAGCCCAGAAAACCCTCAAGGCCAGATGCCATTATAGCTTGAAACTTGGACACCATACCTAGGTCGTCCATGGCGAGAACAGATTCAAAATCGATATGCTGAGTGTTGGAGTAGTACGCAGAGGCCATTTATGAATAGAAGAGCTGAAAGAACACCTGAAAAAGATTTGCAAGGAGATACGCAGAGAATACGCACAAGAGAATATGCAAGAACACACGAGAGTAATTATGCAAGGTAATTGTAAACGAAATAGGAAACGCCATAATTAAATGGAGAATGCAAAAAGTTACTAGAGAGAGAGAATTTCGATGTGATATTTCGCATGGTAACAACACATGTAAACCATCCGTTAGCGCGTACAGTTTTTGAAATGATTTTGAAGATATTTTAAAAAAATACTTTACACGTACAGTGTAAAAAGGTTTTTCAAAATATTTTAATCGATCAAGGTACAAAGTTAATAGATGCGTGCCAAAATTTATAAAGTCACAGCTGGTGCAGTAAATGTAAGAACATCACTGCTGGTTTAATATATCTTGAGGGTGGCAGGAGCTGGTCACAAATAAGCATCAGCTGTATATATGTAACAACTGAGTGTGTCCAGTCATGACATATTCAGCTGACGTCACTCTTAACAATCCAGCTCCTGGTTCCCCCTACGACTGATAATCTCCCAACGCAAGAAGCTTACCTCAGTTGATAGTCTTATCGTTCCCCCAGAACAAAAGACTTACAGCTGATTTAAGCAACAGCTGACAACCTGCAAAATACGTTAGTTCACCAACAATCAGGGCAATTCAACAAGACCTAAGATGTTTCTAAAATAAGAAAACTTAGCGTCTGGTACAGGCTTTTTGAAGATGTCAGCAACTTGCTGATCAGTCGACACATACTCCAGCCGGACGTCCTTCTTTAGCACATGGTCCCTTATGAAATGATGCCTGATGTCGATGTGATTTGTTCTTGAATGCAGCACAGGATTTTGGGTGATTGCGATGGCACTGGTATTGTCACAGAGAATAGGTGCTTCAGAAGCATCGACTCCATAGTCCTTCAGCTGGAATTGTATCCAAAGGATTTGAGCACAGCAACTACCAGCTGCTAGATACTCTGCCTCAGCTGTTGATGTTGCGATGGACGTCTGCTTCTTACTAAACCAGGAAATCAGTCGATCCCCTAAAAATTGACAAGTCCCACTTGTGCTTCTACGATCAATCCTGCATCCCGCGTAATCTGCATCACTATAACCAATCAATTGAAAGCCTGAGTCTTTGGGATACCAAAGACCCACGTTGGAAGTACCCTTAAGATATTTCAATATTCTCTTTACAGCTATGTAATGCGATTTGCTTTGGCTCTGCTTGAAATTTAGCACACATACAGGCAGCAAACATGATGTCTGGTCTGCTAGCAGTTAAGTATAACAAAGAGCCTATAATACCACGATAAAGCGATACCTCCATGGTAGTTCCAGCTTCATCTTTGTCCAGCTTTATCGAAGAGCTCATAGGGGTTGCTGCTGCTGAACAATTTTCCATGCCAATCTTTTTCAGCAGTTCCTTCGTATATTTTGCCTGGTTAATGAAAATTCCATTTTACAGCTGTCGAACTTCTAAGCCCAGAAAGAACGTCAGCTCCCCCATCATGCTCATCTCGAATTCTCTATCAAAATCTATACCTTCCATTTGTCTAAATCCTTGCGCTACCAGCCTAGCTTTGTTTCTAGTTACTATGCCATCTTCATTCAGTTTGTTCCTAAAGACCCACCTAGTTCCTATGACTGAATGATTACTTGGTCTAGAAGTGTCCATACGTTATTACGTTTAAACTGGTTTAATTCTTCTTGCATAGCATCTATCCAGCTGGGGTCAGCTAAGGCCTCATCTATCATTTTAGGTTCTATATGCGAAATGAATACGGAATCAAAATGATCATGCATTAGCTGGCCTCGTGTGAGAACAGGGGATTCGAAATTACCTATGACTTGCTCGGGTGGATGATTTTTATTCCACCGAAGATCAAGTCCAATTGGATTTTATCTTTGTTCCCCCTGTGTAGCTGGATGGTTTGCAAGTGAATCAGCAGACGCCAATAGATGTTGAGCATTGTTGGATTGTGCGTCTGCTTCAGCTGGTGAGATGTACTTGCGACTGGTTCATCAGCTGGTGGTCTTGATACCAAATGATATGATGTGCTCGCACCTTGATGTCCAGCTCGTGGTGAAAACAATTGATAATTTGTGCTACCAGCTGGTGCTTCAGGCGTTGGTCTAGAAACCAATGGAGAAGCGCTTGCGACTGCTTGCGCAACATCTTGTTTATCAACGTCAGTTGGTGCAACGTCTGATTGATCGTCGGCTGGTTGATCATTTGTCGCAACACCCCCAGCAGCTGGTACACTTGAGGCAATTTGATCCTGCGGCTGATCCACGTTAGTTAAATCAATAACTATTGGATTACCTGTCAGATCTTGTTGAACATTGTTGTGCGTTGTGACCACTGCTGGTTGTTCTTCTTCAGCTGATTGTCTTTGTGGCACGTAGTCGTCTGATTCTTCAAGACTTGTTGACTCCAGACGTGAACACAAATCATGTAGGCTTGCGGCTGAATTTGACTTGAAGCTGGTTTCTTCAAACACTACGTGTGCTGATTCCTCAACTGTGAAGCTTCGATTGTTGAAAACTCGATATGCTTTGCTCACAACTGAATAACCTAGGAAGATACCTGCATCAGATTTAGGTTCAAAGGCAGTTAGATGCTTCTTGACATTGTTATGAATGAAACATATACATCCAAACACCGTGAAGTAAGAAATATCAGGTTTCTTGCCATGCCATATCTCATATGGGGTTTTATCGTGCATCCTATTAATCATTGATCTGTTCTGAGTGTAACATGCTGTGTTAACTGCTTCTGCCCAGAATTTTTGTGAAATCCCGGAATATGCAATAATAGATCTAGCAGCTTCTTTTAAAGTGCAGTTTCTCCTTTCAGCTAATCCGTTTTGCTGAGGAGTTCTAGCTGCTGAAAGCTCATTCTTTATTCCTAAATTTTCCAGATAAGAAGTTAATTTAAAATTTAAGAACTCAGTACCGCGATCACTTCTTATCAGGTTAACTGAACAAGATCTATCATTTTGTTAACGTTTCAAAAGATGTATCAGCTGGTCGACAGTATCAGATTTTGCTTTTAAAAACAACACCCAATTATATTTAGTAAAATCATCAACTACTGCAAGGGTGTAATTTGTTCCCCCTAAGCTTGTTACTGAAATAGGACCAAAAAGATCCATATGCAAGAGCTCAAGGCAACGTGTAGAACGTTTTTCGCCTTTATTTTTGAAAGTATATTTTATTTGTTTACCCAGATGACATGCGGCACAGATCTTATCCTTAGAAAAACTAATTTTTGGCAAACCAGAAACCATATAATGTTCACTCAGCTTGGCAAGTGTTTTGAAGTTTAAATGGTTCATTCTTTGATGCCACAACCAGCTCTTGGAAGAACCAGTTGCAAGGCATAAATGCTCAGATTCCAGCTGATCTGACCAATTGATTATGTAGGTATTCCCCAAACGTTTCCCTACCAATACAGTCAGACCACTTGGACTCTGAACCGTGCATGTGTGTTGTTGAAACTGGACTGTATAACGTTTCACAGCTGACTAATGCTAATCAAGTTATATCGAAGGTTATCAAAAACTAAGACATCAGAAATAGAGATGTTACCGTGGATAAGCTTACCCTTACCCACAGTGTTACCGTATGAGTTATCACCAAAGACTATCTTTGCGCCTTTGTGTGGAATGACGTCTGTTAGCAGCTTTCGATTTCCTGTCATATGTCTTGCACAACCACTGTCCAGGTACCACAAGTTTGATACATCAGCTGGTTCGTACATGTTATCCTGCAATCATTAAAACAGCTCTTGGTACCAAATTTTACTTGGGTCCTTGATCGGATTACCCCTTTCGGGACCCATACTTGAATTACTTTCACAGTTTTCCCAGTATGCGGGTCCACAAAGGTCTGTGCATAATTCTGAGATCTATTGAGTTTTGATTTCATCTTATGACCACTTAGATCTCTCCTCGGTTGAGTATTTGTCACCAGATTTTGCCTTCCTCGAATTACGCCTCGGCTAGTTGGGAACAAAGGACTTGGAACCAGCTTTCGCTTTATACTTGTCTAGCTTTTTCTTTAGCCAGCTGGGCTTGGAATTCTTAGGTCTTTGAAAACCGATACCAGCTTTGCCATTATCACTCAACTTGGGAGAGTTCTGGTCATCAAATGCTATCGACTCAAAACAGTCATATATCACATTGGCTTTGACAAAGCTCATTTTATTGAAGTTGTCATATGCTGATTGTGATTGAGTACTTGTCTCTCCTTCACTGCTCTCACCACTACTGAATCCCAAACCAGTTCTATCGTGCACAGATTTTTGGATTTCATGCAGCCTGTGGAGAGCACGAGCCGATTTATTCCACGAGCTAATTTCTTTAGTTAATTTCTCAACTTCAGCTTTGAGCTCACTGGATTCATTTCTCAACAAATCATTCTCAACTGTCAGCTTACTCAACTCAATCTTCAAGCTGTCAATATCATCAAGCTCATCAGAACTTGATTCAATCGAACTACTTTTTAGACTTATGTTTTCAGCTTTAGTTTCGTCGAATGAATGAGAAAGCTTCCTGTACTCTTTGGCCATGTCATTAAGTGCACTGACAAGATCTTATCGTGTAAATTCAACTTTAGAGGAATCGAAGACCTCGTCATCCGAAGTTTGATCAGCCATAAGACAGTGAACCTCCTCCTATTCACTATCGCTTGATGAATAACTGCTGGATGAGGATTCTGAATCAGTGTCCGCCCAGCTCTTGGTGCTTTCCTCAGCCACCAATACTTTACGATCATTCTTGCGGCTGGGTCTCTTGTCACCTCTCGTCCTCATCCGCCTATCCTTGGATCTCTCCTTGGATCTCTCAAAAGCTCTCTCTTCTGTCCTGTCTTCTCGCTTGTATAGATCCTCCTTCTTGTCATCCCTCCTGTATCTATCATCTGATCTCTTGTCGTCTCTGGATCTGTCCTCCTTTATTGGCCTATTGAAAGCAGCTGCAAAGTGCCCTGGACGATCACAGTTATAACATTTCATATCAGAAGAAACTTTATCAAATTTATAATTATTGTAAGGTGTAGAAGGGTTATAGGATCTTCTCAAGTATTTCCCAAAATTCTTAACGAAGAGGGACATGACGTCGTCGCTGAGTTGATCAGCTCTTTTTCTTGTGCTTGTAGAGCACTGTTCAGTAGTTGTGGCTGCCAGAGCTTTTGTCGGCTGGGATGTTTATTGTCCAGCTTCTGCTCTTGTCTCCAACTCGAATTCATAGGCTTTGAGGTTGGCAAACAAGTCGTGCAGCTCCAGCTTGTTTAAATCTTTGGATTCACGCATCGCCATGGTCTTCACATCCCACTCTCTGGGTAGTGCTCTCATCACCTTCAGCGCCAACTCTCTTTTACTGTATTATTTGCCCAAACAGTTTATCTCAATCACCACGGCGCTGAACCGCTCATCCAACTCTGTCATTGTTTCACCATCTTTCATTTTGATGGACTCAAACTTCTGCTGAGCCACCGTTAGCTTGTTCTCCTTCTTCTCGTCACTACCCTCACAGATTTGAGTCAGCTTTTCCCAAATGTCTTTCGCTGTGGAGCAGGTTTTGATTTTGCTGAACATATTTTTGTCTTTGTCCAGCGTCTTGTAAAGTATATCCCTGGCCACGTTGTCTAAGTTTGCTTTCTTTTTATCTTCACTTGTATACTCATGTCTGGCCTTCTCAAGGAACTGAGGCTCGCCATTGGATATTGCAAATGCTAGATTAGGCTTCATAATCTTCAGTGGCCCTTCAGTGAGGACCACCCACATTTCATCATCTAGAGCATCCAGATGCGCTTGCATGCGTATTTTCCAATCGTCATAGTCTTCCCTTGAAAACAAAGGAATCTTGTTGTGAGAAGTAGACATATTGAGATATAATAAAGCACGAAATATAACTGTTCAATACTGAGACACGCAGGCTCTGATTCAAATTGATAGTCCAAAAATACGATCAATGTGGTTCGAAAAATAGTTGCAAGAGTTCAGAAGGGGGGGGGGGTTGAATGAACTCTTGGTATTTTCAAAATTTTGAAACCTTTTAAAACAGTTTTACAAGCACTGCTTAACTTATATTCCAGTTACCAGATTTAAGGATCTCAGTTTAATCAAATCTATCGGCCAAAAAAATATGTGCGGAAAAAGGCCAATTGATTTGTGAACAGATAACTCAATGAATAAGTAAATGCGTTAAGCAAATAGCAAGAGTCAAGAATTTGTTTCTGGAAGTTCGGATATCAATATCCTACGTCTCCCCTTCTTCCTTTTCAGGAAGGTTTCACTAGAAGATTTGATGCGTTTAGTCCTTCTACAAACACCCGATCACCGAGCCTCGCTCCAGGTGAACTCCTAGCAACACCAAAATCTAAAGCGCAGACGCAGCTGCAGGTTTTACAAGTGAATGAAATTTTTCGAACCGCTTTTAAGGAGCACGTTCGTTACAAACTACAATGATATAACAATGAATACAAAGCTATGAGACTGTAAGATCTTCTGGTTTCTAAAACATAGAAACGCGATTCAATAATTGAACCATAAGATGACTCGAAGGTTTATCTTATGAAGATCAGCGGTTTTGTTCTTCGAGTGTTTGAGCTTTTTGATAATGCTACAATATGAAAATAGCTCGTAAAATTGGCAGCATAACAGCAAGGTAATGAGAGCGAGAGAGTTCTTCAATCCAAACTTCTGCTATTTATAGTCTTCGATCTCAACGATCATTAATTTCTTCAAAGGCAACAAAATCTCCTTTTGAATTTCTACCAATTCGTACGCCGTAAATCCTGCTCCACCAAGAGGCAAGTCGCACAATGTCAGAGCAAATTTGGCGTCGTTCCATATTTGTGCAAACGCCGTAAACCTTCCTCTGATATAGTGTACTATTTACCGAGAATAGTACTGATACTGTTCCCTCAATTAAAGCACATGTACGATTCAATCTCCACCTTTGATTTCCTCTGATATGAACGTTTGAATCGAGAGAGCGATTATGCAACAACTGATTACTTGTACCTCTGAAAGATATGCAACGACTGATTGCTTTCAACGCCAGGAAATATTCACCAGCTGATCGCTTGGAATATCTTCCTTTTATAATGTATCGGCTGGTTGCAACGATTAAGAGAAGCAGCGACTGGATCACTGTTCCCCCTGAACAGACGCATAGCAGCTGACGTAAGCATCACTGTTCCCCCTGAACAGAAGACCCGATGCTGACGTAAGCAGTGCTGTTCAACCTTCAAAAATTGTTAACGCACAGACAATTTTATGGCAGTTCTAAGAGACCTAATATGTTCCTAAAGTAGGAAAACTTAGCGTGTGGTAGAGGCTTTGTGAAGATGTCAGCAACTTGCTGCTCGATCGACACATACTCCAACCGGACGTCTTTCTTCAGCACATGGTCCCTTATCAAATGATGCCTGATGTCGATGTGCTTTGTTCTTGAGTGCAGCACTGGATTCTGGGTGATCGCTATCGTACTGGTGTTGTCACAGAGAATAGGCGCTTCAGAAGCATCAATGCCATAGTCCTTCAACTGATGTTGTATCCAAAGTATTTGAGCACAGCAGCTGCCAGCAGCTAGGTACTCGGCTTCAGCTGTTGACGTGGCAATGGATGTTTGATTCTTACCAAACCAGGAAACAACCAATCTCCTAATAATTGACAAGTACCACTTGTGCTCCTGTGATCAATCCTGCATCCTGCATAGTCTGCATCACTATAACGTTGGAAGTACCCTTTAGATATTTAAGGATTCTCTTAACATCAATGTAATGTGATTGCTTTGGCTCTGCTTGGAATCTAGCACACATACAGACAACTAACATGATGTCTGGTCTGCTAGCAGTTAAATAAAGCAAAGAGCCTATAATACCACGATACAGTGATACCTCTATGGCAGTTCCAGCTTCATCTTTATCCATCTTTATAGAAGAGCTCATCGGGGTTGCTGCTGCTGAGCTATTTTCATGCCAAATTACTTCAGCAGTTCTTTCGTATACTTAGCCTGGTTAATGAAGATTCCATTCTCCAGCTGTCGAACTTGTAAGCCCAGAAAGAACGTCAGATCCCGCATCATACTCATCTCGAATTTATCCTGCATCAACTTCGAAAACTTTTGGCACAGTTTGGGGTTAGATGACCCAAAAATAATATCATCAACGTAAATTTGAACTAATAAGAATGGTCATCTTTAACAAATTTAAACAGTGTCTTATCAACTGTGCCTATTGTGAAGTCATGCTCGATTAGAAACTTAGACAGTGTATCATACCAAGCTCTGGGTGCTTGCTTCAACCCATAAAGAGCTTTATCCAACTTATAAACATAGTCTGGATGTGTATGATTAACGAAGCTAGGAGGTTGTGCAACATACACTTCCTCTGTTAAGACGCCATTAAGAAAGACACTCTTAACATCCATCGGAAAGACTTTAATGTCTTTAAATGCAGCATATGCAAATTTTGTTTCAAATGAATTTTAAAATAAGTGCTCGTTCAAGAACAACCTGCTCTGATACCACTTAGGATCGAAGGATCAGATCTCACCAATGCAATAAAATAAACAACATAATATAAGGGAGGGGACGGAGATCTGATCCAATAAAATTTTGCAATGCTAAAGGTATGGACACTTGTACCTAGACCCTCTAATAATTTCATCCCCTCCCTTAAACAACATAATATAAGGGATGGGACGGAGATCTGATCCAACTTGGGTCGGCTAAGGCTTCATCAATTATATTTGGTTCTATATGCGAAAGAAATGTAGAATCAAAAGGATCATGAGATAGCTGGCCTCGTGAGGAGATTGAATGTTACCTATGACTTGCTCAGGTGGATGATTTTTATTCCACCGAAGATAAAGTCCAATTGGATTTGCTCCTTGTTCCCCTGTGTCGCTGGCTGGTTTGCAATTGTTGGATCAGCTGACTCCAATTGGTATTCTACGTTGTTGGCTTGTGCGTCAGACTCCAGCTGTTGCATTTGTTGTTCTAGATGTGCATTTGTGTCATCCTCTTGATCAGCTGTTGTTCTGGATACTACTTGACGTGAGGTGCTGGCGACAGATGCGTTAGCTGTTGATCTTGAAACCAACTGACAATAGTTTGCATCTTGTCCATCAGCTGTTGGTGTATGAATCGAAGACTCTGCGTGCACAACATCTGGCGGAGCAATATCTGTTGGAGCAGCATCTGTTTGTGCGTTGATTGCATTTGCTCCAGCTGCTGTCAGATCTGGTTGAACAATATTGTGCGGTGTGTCTTCTGCTGATTTTTCTTCAGCTGATTGTCTTTGTGGCACGTCATCATCAGATTCCTCAAGGTTTGTTGATTCCAGACGTGTGCACAAATCATGTCAGATTGCAGCTGAATTTGATCTAAAGCTAGTCTCATCGAACACAACATGAGCTGATTTTTCAACTTTCAGACTTCGGTTATTGAAGACTCGATATGCCTTACTAACAGCTGAGTACCCTAGGAATATACCTGCATCAGATTTTGGTTCAAAAGCTATTAGGTGCTTGTTGCCATTATTATGAATAAAACATCTACACCCAAACACCCTGAAGTAAGATATATCAGGTTTCGTGCCATGCCAGATCTCATATGGGGTTTTATTGTGCATCCTATTAATCATAGATCTGTTTTAAGTGTGACACGCTGTATTAACTGCTTCTGCCCAAAATATTTGTGAAATTCCTGAATAAGCAATCATAGACCTAGCAGCTTCTTTTAAAGTACCGTTTCTCCTCTCAGCTAACCCGTTCTGATGAGGAGTTCTAACTGCTTAAAGCTCATGCTTTATCCCTAAGTCTTCCAAATAAGAGGTTAATTTTGAATTTAAAAACTCAGTACCACGATTTCATACTTTGACCACTTAGATATCTCCTCGGCTAAACCTTTTTCCAACCAGATTTTACCTTCTTTGAACTACGCCATGACTGGTTAGGAACAAATGACTTTCGACCAGCTTTTGCTTTGTCTTTGTCCAGTTTTTCCTTTAGCCAGCTTGGCTTGGAGTTCTCAGGTTTGGAATAGCCGATACCAGCTTTTCCTTTATGATTTAGCTGTGAAGAGTTCTGGTCATCATACTTCATCGACTCACAGCAGTCATATGTCACACTAGCTTTGACAAAGCTCATCTTGTTGAACTTGTCATATACCGGCTGTGACTGAGCACTTGTTCTCCTTTGTTGTTTTCACTACTATTGAAACCCAAGCCAGTTTTATCATTTACTGACTTTTGGCTTTCTTGCAGCTTGTGGAGAGAACGTGAAGACTGGTTCCATGAGCTCATTACTTCATTCAATCTTTCAGTTTCAGCTTTGAGCTCACTAGACTCGTTCCTCAACATTTCATTCTCAGTTGTCAGCTTACTTAACTCGATTTTCAAACTGTAAGCTTCACCAAGTTCAACAACACTTGGTTCAGCTAAACTATTTTTCAAATCAATGTTTTCAGCTTTAACTTCCTCGAATGTATGAGAAAACTTCTTGTACTCTTTGACCATATCATTTAGTGCACTGATAAGGTCTTCTCGTGTAAATTCAATATTGGAGAAGTCGAATACCTCATCATCAGATGTTTGATCAGCCATGAGACAGTGAACCTCCTCTTGTTCACTATCGCTTGATGAGGAACTGCTGGATGTAGAATCTGAATCAGTATCTGCCCAGCTTTTGGTGCTTTCCTCAGCAACCAACACTTTTCTGTCATTCTTTCTACTGGGTCTTTTATCACCTCTTGTCCTCATCCGTCTGTCCTTGGATCTACCCTTGGATCTGTCGACAGTTATCTCATCTGTCTTGTCATCTCGCTTGTATCGATCCTCCTTCTTATCATCTCTCCTGTATCTATCATCCTTCTTGGGCCTGTTGAAATCTGCTGCAAAATGCCCTGAACGTCCAAAATTAAAACAGTTCATATCAGAAACAGTTTTATCATTTTTATGAACATTATTATAAGGAGTAGAAGGGTTGTAGGATTTTCTCAAATATTTCCCAAACTTCTTTACGAAGAGGGACATGACGTCGTTGCTGATTTGTTCTGCTGACTTGCTTGTGCTAGGAGAGCATTGTTCAACAGATGTTGTAGCTGCCAGCACTTTGGTCGGCTGGGAAGTAGATGGCGCTTCAGATCTTGTTTCGAGTTCAAACTCATATGCCTTCAAATTTGCGAACAGGTCGTGAAGCTCTAGCTTATTTAGATCCTTTGATTCACGCATAGCCATCGTTTTCACGTCCCAATCCCTAGGCAGTGCTCTCATAACTATGAGTGCTAGCTCTCTGTTGCTGTACTCTTTGCCTAGACTTGTCAGTTCGATCACAACAACACTAAATCTCTCGTCGAATTCAGCCATTGTTTCGCCATCCTTCATTTTTTATAGACTCGTAATTCTGCTGGGCTATTGTCAGTTTGTTCTCTTTTGTCTCGTCATTGCCATCGCAGATTTGTATCAGCTTTTCCCAGATCTCATTGCCCTCGCAGATTTGTATCAGCTTTTCCCAGATCTCCTTGGCAGTAGTACATGTCTTGATCTTGCTGAACATGTTCTTGTCCAGCATCTTATAGAGAATGTCTCTGGCCACGTTGTCCAGATTGGCTTTCTTTTTATCCTCGTTGGTGTACTCATGTCTGCTCTTCTCCAAAAACTGAGGCTCGCGGTTAGTTATCGCAAATGCTAAATTTGGCTTCATTATCTTCAATGGCCCTTTTGTGATAACCGACCACATGTCGTCATCTAGAGCAGCCAGATGCTCCTGCATGCAAATCTTCCAATCATCATAGTCCTCCTTGGAAAACATGGGAATCTTGTTGTGAGAAGTCGACATTTTAATATAAGATGAACCACAAACTGAAACTGTTCAATAACTGAGATACGCAGGCTCTGATACCAATTGATAGGATCAATATGGCACGAAAACAGCCCTAGGAGTTCAGAAGGGGGGGGGGTTGAATGAACTCCTTGGTATTTTTAGATTTTTCGAAACCGTTTAAAAATATTTTTACAAGCACCGCTTAACTTAAGTCCGAGTTACCAGACTTAAGGTATCTCAGTTTAACGGCTGATTTGTTGGCTAACAAATATGTGCGGAATAAATCCAATTGATCAGTGAACAGTGTAACAAGTAAGTAAATGCGTAGTGTAAAAGTTAAGGGACAGAGGTTGTTTGTGGAAGTTCGGATATAAATATCCTACGTCTGCCCTTCTTCCTTTTCAGGAAGGTTCCACTAGAAGATTTGATGCGTGCAGGCCTTCTAAAAACACCCGATCACCGAGCCTTGCTCCAGGTGAACTCCTAGCAACACCAAATACAAAGTGCAGACGCAGCTGCTGAAAATAGGTAACGTAATGATGTTTTTCGAACTGCTTCACAAAGCCAGTTCGTTACACACTCAATAAAATATGACAGTGAAATACAAATCTATGAGACTGTAAATTCTCTGGTTTCTAAACAACATAACACGATTCAAAAGATTGAACTAGAGAATGACTCGAAGGTAAATTTCTGTGTAGATCAACACTTGTGTTCTTCGAGTTTTATGAGCTTCTTGAGAGTAACTTCAACAGATAGTAAGCTCGAGAATGATTGAGATAGAAAAATGGCAGAGTAACGACAAGTGGTCGAGAGCAAAAGATAGTTCTTCAATTCAAACTTCTACTATTTATACTCTTCGCTCAACGGTCGATTAATTCTCTAAAGGAAACAGAATCCCTTTTGAAAAACTGTTATGCGTACGACCGTATATCCTGCTCCTCCAAATGTTAAATTGCACAAAGTCAGAGCCAATTTGTCGTTTTCAAAATTTGTGCAAACACCGTGTAACGACCTCTATATATCGCGTACTATTTACCCAAAATAGTACCAATCTTGTCTCCTTAATTCCAGGAAATTATAAGATTCTGTTGATCTTTTCATTTTGAGCATATGATCGTATTTGAATCGATTTGTCGCTTGCGCTTGAACTCCTTTGTTGAACAGATATATCTTTCTTGAAGATGATTGAATAGTCCATCACTGATAGAGTATATAATTGACATTTCTGAAATCATCGAAATACCTGATCACATGCAATCTCTGAAAAACTGACGTCATTGTATCTGTTAGACAAACTATAACATATATGTTAAATGCACTGTAGCGTTATATGTCAATATACTATCATGGTTATCAACCCACGAACACTTCTGTTGACAGCAACGATGAGTGATACAGTTACAATATCTGTTGAATATGACGTCACGGTCTCTGATAACCATAATAGAAACATATCTGTTGACAGCAACCTTCGCTATCTGTTAGACATATTTTAACGTTCCTGTTGAACTCACTATTGCGGTATCTGATGACAGCAACCATTACTGATCCAATAACAAATTCTGTTGGCAGATTCCTTTTTCGATGCAATAATCGGAATCTGTTGACAGATATCTCTGATTCAATAACGATGTCTGTTGACAGAAACAATAACTCTTAATGCACTTTCAATAGTAGATATTTGACCCGATAACCCGAATAACTGATCCGATAAATCAACTGTTCCAAAACCTGAATCTGATGAACTCTATAACCCGATAACATATCTGCAAATAAACTAATCACTGTTGTCAGCACCTCTGATATCCATGAAATGGATTACTCGAATTTCATCGTTAAGTCCAATTCTTTTTATTACTTTTGTTATCACCAAAAATATAAATTTTATCCTAACACAGTCTATTCTGGGGTTTCAGTACAGTTGATATCCGCAATTTTGTTTCAGCGATTGCTCTGGACAGATCCATTTTTAGGGAAACTACCAATCTTGATTCAGTTGTACAGAGAGCACCTCTATTACTTCTAACAGATAGCGGCACACAGGAGAATTCGATTGTACATATGGATATCGACCAGCGTCCAGATTCTCCATCTACTTCAGCTAATTTGTCAGGCCTCGTGCTCACATCAGAGATAAACCACGCAAAAACAAGCGGAAGCAACTAAAAAGTGGTTAAAATTTTTGCTTTTGGCCTGACTGTAAGGTAACATAATATAAAATATGGCAATACTCAAAATATATCCCAGTTACACAACAAGCAAAGGCTACAAGCCACAATAAACCAGTATAGCATAAAACATGCACCAAGTACCTGACAACAACCACAACTGAATACAACAGTAGCACAGGGCATCCTGTGGCTACCAGTACTGATACATACTATATATATATATATATATACTATACTAAATCGGACACACTATCAACCACCTGGGGCACCTTCAGCCGGGCCAACTCCACGACCAGCTGAGTAACCTGGGAACCCTGAACAACAAACAGGAAAACAAAACAAACCAAGCCCCAGAGGGAAATTGGGTCAAACCCCAGTACGGAGAGCAACTGAAACAGCTAAAGAAAACAGCATAAGATAAAATACAGATGATATGCATGAGACACAGAACAACAGTTGAAGGCTTCAATCGAAGAAGGAAGCCAAGAACTCAAGCAGAGCTCCACAGAATCTGCAAGGATCATGGCCACAACAGATTACCAGATGCATCAAACAACTCAACCTGCCGTTGCCCAACCCATGAACTGTGGTAGTTAACCACTCGGCGCATGGTGGCTAACAAATCCCAGCACGGAGATGAGAGTGCGGTATTGCCGCTCGCCCTCAATGGCTCAATATGCTATGCAGATGCAGTATCATGCTCAACATGATGCATGTACGTGGAATGCCAGTAATCACAACAAAGGCATACTAATAGTCGCATGCACAGCAACTCAACAGATAAACAATCAGGCATACTGCAACTAGCATAAACTACAACAGGTAACACCAGATAACCCAGCCAATAGACATGCAGAATACACACATAGCTCTGCCTCTACACAAAACACCTGGCACAGCTAAACAGCGCAAATAACACATTCCCATTCCTATCTCAAAGCTGAATTACAAGCTTGATTCGTACCTCGATATTTTGTGCAACAATTACCACAAATGGGGTCCCGAGAAATCTGATACACAACCCGCACACACGAACACACTGCCGAAGATAGCAACTTCGCGATCTAGCTCTAGCCCACTACAACTTCCAAAAGGGGTATCAATCGAAAGAGCAACTCTCAAGGAGTGCAGAGCCACCGGTCTTGCTCAAAACAGAGACGGGAATCGATGGAGAAAAGCTATGGTGAACAGTGCTTAGGGTTCGAGACAAAGATTGGGAATCGGGGGAAATATTTGCTAAGTATCGGGGAACCAATAATAGAGAACAGCAGCCAAGTCCTCTATTAAATACACTTCTCAACAGCTGACAGAAGTAGGAACAGATTCCACCGAAAAAAATCAATTGTCACAACTAATATTCCCAACCAGCAGCTGAAATCTCGCATCAGCTTTTGCCTATCGCTAAACAGCGAACAACTAAACAAAACGACGTCGCCCGCTAGTCACTGCTGATCGCTAACCAACAGCTGATCGAACCAACAGCTTAACTTTCAAACAACGCTAAGGCTAAACGGCGTCGCACCAACTTAACCAAACGATGTAGCAGAGGGACACGTCACCTCGCTACCAACAACTGATCAACAAACCAGCAACTGAATAAAATAACGCAACAGTTGATCTCTCGCAACAGCTGAAATACGCGCTAAATCACCAACTGCTGAATCTCTTAGCGCTAATCCAAAACGATGTCGTCTCGACTAATCCAAACGACGTAGTTTCGCTACCCTCTACGATGTTAGAGTAGATGCCCAACTAGCCAACCTGTGGCGTGTGAGTTATAGACTCTTGTATATGACAGTCTCTATATATGATATTCGCATTTATTTATGGCATTCTTTATCTTCATTATGCTTATATAATGTTAACAATTGTGTTGGATAAAGACCTAGAATGCACCATAGTGCATGTTAGATGTGACAGTGGGTATGACGGCTATCATGAAACACATCTAATAGTCACTGTGTATTCTGAATTAGTTCCTAGTCGATTGGGCCGTCAAAATGAGGATAAGGCCGCCCGATCTTGAGACTAGTATCTGCGATGCGAAGTACCATGTTTCATTGGTAGGGAACATTGTGATGTTCTGAGCATGCAGATAGATAGTGACCTGGTGATCTATCGAACTACCCTCGTTCGGACTTTCCAAGTGGTTACCATTTGTCGAGTGGATAAGTCCGAGGTCTTGGTTGTACTGATTAGTCATCACGACTCGAAACGATAAAATAACGCAACAGTTGATCTCTCGCAACAGCTGAAATACGCGCTAAATCACCAACTGCTGAATCTCTTAGCGCTAATCCAAAACGATGTCGTCTCGACTAATCCAAACGACGTAGTTTCGCTACCCTCTACGATGTTAGAGTAGATGCCCAACTAGCCAACCTGTGGCGTGTGGGTTTATAGACTCTTGTATATGACAGTCTCTATATATGATATTCGCATTTATTTATGACATTCTTTATCTTCATTATGCTTATATAATGTTAACAATTGTGTTGGATAAAGACCTAGAATGCACCATAGTGCATGTTAGATGTGACAGTGGGTATGACGGCTATCATGAAACACATCTAATAGTCACTGTGTATTCTGAATTAGTTCCTAGTCGATTGGGCCGTCAAAATGAGGATAAGGCCGCCCGAGCTTGAGACTAGTATCTGCGATGCGAAGTACCATGTTTCATTGGTAGGGAACATTGTGATGTTCTGAGCATGCAGATAGATAGTGACCTGGTGATCTATCGAACTACCCTCGTTCGGACTTTCCAAGTGGTTACCATTTGTCGAGTGGATAAGTCCGAGGTCTTGGTTGTACTGATTAATTCTCACGACTCGAAATGTCATTGAGACTCTACATGATAGGCGTCTCACTTTGACCCATTTACCGACTCACTTGGGGTCGTTAGGCGGCGGGATTGGGTGAGGCCCCGATGCATGTAGGAGTCGATGCATCGTTGTCGAGGATTCACCGCTCGCAGACATGCGTGGATATCCTATGTTATCTGAGAAGACGATAGTGTATAAATCTCTGGCCAGAGTACTAGAAGTGTTTTTGGTAAATGGGTTTACCTAGTTACACTTGCGATGTCACTATTCGATCTCCAAGATGTGTGCATAGCTATCGGATCTATAACGACTCTTGATTTACCAATGGTCATTGATTTGATCGGGATATATGGATTGAAAAGACCGTACTGTACGCTAACCACGACCAACTGGTTCTTGCAGGCACTATCAGTGATACCTAGGGGATCATGGGGCGATGTTTCTAGACGCTTTACCATGATCCGTTGGGTAAGTCCAAAATTGTGATTTCGAAGCGGCAATGGTTGTGGGCCCATGGCTAGCTGTATCCCTGAACCATTGAGGGTCACACAAGTACTGGATTCGTGATTCCCGCACGGAAACTGAGCTCAATGTGTTGAGCACTTGAGGAGGATTTTAGGAGTGCGACTTCCTGAAAGTCAACAGGGGTCAAATCGTGATTTCCCACTGTTGAGGGGCAAAACTGTCATTTGGACTAGGTGATCTGAAAAATCGTTTTTCCAAGTTCACCGATCTGAACTACCAAGCCTGGCTCCGCAACCTCAACCTTGTGTTGGCTTCGGAAAAACTTCTTTATGCGATAGAGAAGAGTCCTCCGGAGGAAACCACTGCCAATATCAGCCCTGAGGAGCTGATTACGCTTAAACAATGGAGGGACGACGCGGTTAAAGATCGATGGTACGTGATGGCGTCGATGTCCAATGAAATGCAACGGCGCTTTGAGAAGACAAAGTATGCTGCTGACATACTTTTTCATCTCAAAGAACTGTATGGGGAGAACTCTCGACATGAGAGGTTCACGGCTGTCAAGGAGCTTATGACGAGCCGCATGCGCGATGGGACTTCGGTCCGCGAGCATGGGGTTCATATGATTGGGCTCGTTGAAAAGCTGTCGGGCCTTGATATCACACTTCCACACGAGCTGTCTGTGGATGTACTTCTCCTCTCACTGCCTGTTGCATTCGACCCCTTTGTGGTCAACTTCAACATGAACAAGCTGGCAGCCACCCTTGAAGAGGTGGTTAACATGCTTGTAGTGTTTGAAGGAACCATAAAGAAGGACAAATCCGTCCTCCTTATGGGCTCTTCTGCGAAGAAGGGGCCCAGACGCAAGGGAAAGAAGCGTTGTGCCCCTGCAAAGGAGGAAAAGCCCACCAAGAAGCCAAAGGCAAAGGCTTCCAAGCCAAAAAAGACTGAGTATGTTTGCCACCACTGCCACAAGCCTGGGCATTGGAGGAGGAACTGCAAGGAGTACCTCGAGCAGTTGCGAACTGCGAAAGGTATGTTCTATATCGAAATATATATGTCTCTTAATTCGACTTCTTGGGTACTTGATATCGAATGTGGATCTCATATCTGCAATGATTTGCAGGTGATGACAAGGAGCCGACATCTTAGAGAGGGTGAGACCCACTTGAGGCTTGGAAATGGAGCAAGAGTTGCTGCAGTAGCTATAGGAGATGTTTATTTATTTTTGTCTTCTGATTTTAAGTTGTTATTGAGAAACGTTTTGTTTGTTCCCGAATTAATAAAGAACATTATTTCTGTTTCTATGCTTGATAGTGATGGATATTCTTATATGTTTGCTAATTCGATTTGCAATATTTACAAGAATGAATGTTTGATTGGTATTGGGGAACGCGAAAACGATTTATACACCTTAAAATTAAAAGACGTTCCAACTCACGATGTCGAAACTCATACAACAACGATTAAAAGGAAGCACGATAACTTGAACCCAGCACAACTTTGGCACGCCAGGCTAGGTTATGTTTCTCTAAGTAGGGTGAACAAGTTAGTTAGGAGTGACATGTTTGATCTGTCAGACATTAACTCCCTACCGACTTGTGAGTCTTGTCTTAAGGGAAAGATGACTAAGCAACCCTTCAAGGGCAAGGGTGAGCGTGCTCAAGGCCTATTGGATTTGATCCATACTGATGTGTGCGGCCCATTTAGTATTGGCACTAAGTACGGTCACACATACTTCATCACCTTTACCGACGATTACTCTAGGTATGGGTACTTGTACTTAATGAAGCACAAGTCTGAATCCTTTGAAAGGTTCAAAGAATCCAAGGCTGAAGTAGAAAATCAATTAGGCAAAAGTATTAAAGCACTTCGATCTGATCGAGGTTGTGACTACTTAAGTACTGAATTTCAAGACTATCTGAAAGAGAATGGGATTCTCGCACAGTGGACCCCTCCGGGCACACCACAGCTCAATGGTGTAGCGGAGCGTCGTAATCGGACCTTGTTGGACATGGTTCGATCTATGATGAGCTTCAGTGAGCTTCCTACCTCGTTTTGGGACTATGAGCTCGAAACGGCGGTAATTTTGTTGAACAATGTCCACACCAAGGCAGTGGATAA
>KQ990541.1:91677-108912 GCA_001598015.1 Dorcoceras hygrometricum
GGGGGTGGTGAACTGAAGCTGGAGGGCTACACTGATTCTAGCTTCCAGTGTGACGTGGATGATTCGAAATCAACCTCTGGATTTGTATTCATGCTCAATGGTGGTGCTGTCTCTTGGAAGAGTTCCAAGCAAGACACCATCGAGGATTCAACCACTGAGGCTGAGTACATTGCAGCATCAGCTGCTGCTAAGGAGGCCGTTTGGATAAGGAATTTCGTCCAAGAGTTGGGCGTCATTCCTAATGGAGTTGGTGCAAGTCCCGATGTACTGCGACAACACGGTGCCGTTGCGCAAGCAAAGGAGCCTAGGTCTCACCAAAGATCCAAACACATACTGAGGAAATACCACATAATCCGGGATATTGTGGCTAGAGGTGACATAGCAGTTGAGAGAGTCGCCTCTGTGGACAACATTGCTGATCCAATTACGAAGCCCTTGCCAGGACCGTTGTTTGAAAAACATTGCGAAACAATGGGACTGCGTCTGATGTGTAGTTGGCTTTAGGGCAAGTGGGAGATTGTTAGAGTAGATGCCCAACTAGCCAACCTGTGGCGTGTGGGTTTATAGACTCTTGTATATGACAGTATTTATATATGATATTAGCATTTATTTATGGCATTCTTTATCTTCATTATGCTTATATAATGTTAACAATTGTGTTGGATAAAGACCTAGAATACACCATAGTGCATGTTAGATGTGATAGTGGGTATGATGGCTATCATGAAACACATCTAATAGTCACTGTGTATTCTGAATTAGTTCCTAGTCGATTGGGCCGTAAAAATGAGGATAAGGCCGCCCGAGCTTGAGACTAGTATCTGTGATGCAAAGTACCATGTTTCATTGGTAGGGAACATTGTGATGTTCTGAGCATGCAGATAAATAGTGACCTGGTGATCTATCGAACTACCCTCGTTCGGACATTCCAAGTGGTTACCATTTGTCAAGTGGATAAGTCCGAGGTCTTGGTTGTACTGATTAGTCCTCACGACTCAAAACGTCATTGAGACTCTACATGATAGGTGTCTCACTTTGACCCGTTTGCCGACTCACTTGGGGTCGTTAGGCGGCGGGATTGGGTGAGGCCCCGATGCATGTAGGAGTCGATGCATCGTTGTCGAGGATTCACCGCTCGCAGACATGCGTGGATATCCTATGTTATCTGAGGAGACGATAGTGTATAAATCTCTGACCAGAGTACTAGAAGTGTTTTTGGTAAATGGGTTTACCTATTTACACTCGCGATGTCACTATTCGATCTCAAAGATGTGTGCATAGCTATCGGATCTATAACGACTCTCGATTTACCAATGGTCGTTGATCTGATCGGGATATATGGATTGAAAGGACCGTACTGTACGCTAACCACGACCAACTGGTTCTTGCAGGCACTATCAGTGATACCTAGGGGATCATGGGGCGATGTTGTTAGACGCTTTACCATTATCCGTTGGGCAAGTCCGAAATTGTGATTTCGGAGCCGCAATGGTTGTGGGCCCACGGCTAGCTGTATCCGTGAACCATTGAGGGTCACACAAGTACTGGATTCATGATTCCCGCACGGAAACTAAGCTCAATGTGTTGAGCACTTGAGGAGGATTTTAGGGAGTGCGACTTCCTGAAAGTCAACACGGGTCAAATCGTGATTTCCCACTGTTGAGGGGCAAAACTGTCATTTGGACTAGGTGATCTGAAAAATAATTTTTCGCATCATGATATTCAGTTTTGGAAATTGAGTCGATCGGTCCGATCTGATCGTCGATCGGAGTTATGATGAAACCGTAATGAATTAAACGAACCGAATGTTCATATAGGGACTTGGGCCTGACCCAAGTCCAATGGGCCGGTTCAAGCCCAAGTATATTTAATATATACACTAATGTGGTTAGGGCTTAATACATTGATTACCACACTCCTCTAAACCCTAGAGCACGCATTCGGCCGCCCCCCTCTCCTCACTAGCCGCCGCCGCCGTCGGCCACCACGCCGCCGCCGCCTCCCCTCGCCGGAGTTTCTCCGGCCAAATTTTCGAGGAGTTTCCGTCCGCGTTGATCTCGTCAGGCCTTCTAGTGCAGGCTGACGAAGGAGTCTCCCTTCCGGTCGTGGACCTGATTGACGAATCTACAGCCGCCTACCGTGAAGAGCCGGTCTTCTTGTAATTCCGGTTGGAGCCAGGCGCAAGTCGCCAGCAAGGTAATCTACTAATCATCCTATGAATGGATTATAGCATGATTTTATTGTATTGAACCTTTCCCGACGCCATTTTTTAAAACTTCCGCTGCACCGCCGGGAGACGGGATCCAGATCCGCCACCGTTAACCCAACATACGAAACACGCTAATGCAACCAAGATCTGATTCCTATCGAAGCGCTACTGTACCCGACATCTGAATACGATCGCTACCAACTGACCCAACAGCTGAACCAGACATCTCCACGCGACATCTGACGACTAACACAGCTGATACACAACATCTGAAAGACCAACATCTGGACGCAATCACTCCTGGCTGATCCAACACCCTATATACAAAATAGACGTCTTCCACGTGACGTCTGATATCTTTCTAACCGCTGATTCTAACACTTAACGACATCTGATGGCTACACCAAGCACATCGACCAACAGCTGGTTCAATCCCAATTCATCCAAGACGAATCTGATCAACGAATACTCGGGTCTCACGTAATTCTTCCATTCGCTTTGATGAAGATGACACAGCTGCTACACAGTTTTCTCTACCAGCTATCTCCACCGATCTCGCAGAGGCCTTTGCTCAACTATGCGCATCAGTTGAAAAAATTCATTTTGAGAAAATCAGGCATAAGGATGATGTAGATAAACTCAGAATATACTTTTAATGCACACCCGAGATCTTGAGAAGCAATTTGCTGACTATTTGATGAACAAGACAGGGCTTACAGGGCTTTGCTTAACAATATTTGCAAAGATATTCACGACCAAAAGACCCTGCTGTCGCTGGGTGTTCTCACATGTCAACAGAAGCTCAGTACCCAAGTAACTGTTGTTGCCTTAGATAACTCGCTGGGTGTTCTCACATGTCAACAGAAGCTCAGTACCCAAGTAACTGTTGTTGCCTTAGATAACACTGACATCAGAAAGGAGGTCAAAGAGCAAAGAGCTATATTAACAGATTTGGATGGGCAGGTTGCTACTGTTCGCAGATTGGACTTCCGTGCGAAAGCCGAAGAGAATCTAAACCTCTCCACCCAAATTGGCATCCTCGTTCATTACATAAATAGAGGTGGTGATGCCAAAAAGGGGGAAGGTGGCAGTAGCAATCGACCTCAACCGCCTCCTGATGATCAAAGTAGACCCAGTGGGGGAAATGGAAGTAGAGCAGACTTGGTAGAGGCAGTGTTAGTAGAGAAGGTGGAAGCATAGGTAGTGGTAGTGATAGAAGAAGAGACGACAGAAGTGGTTCAAATAGAAGGCGATCTGATAGTGGAGGTGGTGAATCAGGAGTTGAATCGGGTATTCATGGTATAACTTATGGTCCATATCTACCACCCAAGAGAGGTGCAAAGTGGTTGCTGTTTGGAGAAAAACTATTTTAGGATTTGGTTTAGTCTTCTTTTTTACAGTGTCAAGTCTATGATAGAAGAAGAGACGACATAAGTGGTTCAAAGAGAAGGCGATCTGATAGTGGAGTTGGTGAATCAGGAGTTGAATCGGGTATTCGTGGTATAACTTATGGTCCATATCTACCACCCAAGAGAGGTGAAAAGTGGTTGCTGTTTGGAGAAAAACTGTTTTAGGATTTGGTTTAGTCTTCTTTGTACAGTGTTTAGTCTATGATATTTATAATATTTCAGCAGACTTTGTGCAAATCATCTTGTCTATATAAGTCTCAAGGCTGCTAAGTTTTGTCATCACCAAAAAGGGGGAAATTGTTAAAGTATAATTTATAAGTTTTGGTGATAACAAAAATAAGACAATAATTGGAGTTAACGATGACATTCGAGTAATCAGACTTTGTGGATATCAGATGTGTCTTATCGGGTTAAAGTTTACGATCAGATTCCGGTTTTGGAACAGTTGGGTTATCGGGTTAGTTTACTCAGTTTATCGGGTCAGGTATATACTGTTTAAAGTGCTCTAGAGTGATTCATATGTTTTCGTATCAAACTTATTTATTCAATCAGCGATTGTGTATGTCAACATAATTTGTCCATATTACTGTGACAAGTTAAGGTATCAGATCTCTCCTATTCCACAACTTACAAAAAAGGGGATATATCAGATTTCGTTAAGGATCAGATATCGCAAAAAGTCAGATGTCTCTATGCATTCAGATGTGAAAGCTATATATATTCGATCAGCGAAGAGTTAATCAATCTTATTTGAGAAAGAAAGAACTGATCAATAGAAAACTTTTAGGCGCAAACGACGAATCGATTCAAACGCTATCTATATTCAAATTGGAAATAATCAATGGTGAAGATTGAATCGTACAATTGCCTGGAATTAAGGAGACAATGTTAGTGCTATTTTGGGTAAATAGTAAAGTACACAGAGGACGTTATACGATGCTTACCCAAATATGGACATACGACATTTTGGCCCTGGCGAAGCGCAGTCTACCATTTTTGTGGAGCAGAATATGCGATGGACATATATTCAAAAAGGATTTTATTTCCTTAGGTGATTTTAATGACCGTTGAGATCAAAGGGTATAAATAGCTGAAATTTAAATTGAAGAAGCTCTCTAACTCTCGGTTATTCTACTCTCCATCATACTCTGTGTGAATCGCTACATCCCCACGAAGCTTTCTCGCAAACAAAAACTCACATAGCTACTGGATATTCTGATCGAAAATATATTCTAAGTCCAGTATACCAAATCGAAGAACATTCAAGTTCTAGCCCTTGTTGTTTTCAATCTCCGATTTATCTTCTGGTTCACTTGTTGAATCGTGTTTCATAGTATAGAAACCAGAAGATCTACAGTATCAAATAGTTGTGTATTTCACTGTATTATCATTTTGAGTCTATAACGAACTGGCTTTGTGAAGCAGTTCGAAAAATTCTTATTACTTTTATTCAGCAACTGCGTCTGCTTGTTGATTGGAGGTTCTAGGAGTTCATCTCGAGTGAGGCTCAGTGACAGGGTGGTTACAGAGGCTGTAAACATCAAACTCTTCTAGTGGAACCTTCCTGAAAAGGAAGAAGGGGAGACGTAGGATATTGATATCCAAACTTCCATAAACAAACTCTTGATTCTACACTTTTACATTACTGCATTTATTTATTACGTAGACTGTTCACTGATTAATCGGTTTATTTCCGCACATTTACGGTTAACCGAGAAATCAGCTTTTGGGACTGAGATACCTTAAATCTTGTAACTCGGATTTAAGTTAAGCGGGTGCTTGTAAAAATCATTTTAAAGGTTTCGAAAATATTAAAAATACCAAGGAGTTCATTCAACCCCCCCCCCCCTTTTGAACTCCTAGGCCTATTTTTCGAGCCATATTGATCCTATCAATGATTTCCCACACCGGAGGCAAACCTGGAAGTTCATTAGGCAAAACATCGGCAAACTCTTGTACCACTGGTATATCTGTCAATGCTGGACCACATTTCAATACATCTACTGCATAAATAAAAACTCCTTTTGCCCCTTTCTGCAATAGATGGGTCATACATAACACGGATATTAGAGGGATCTTAGCTCTAGAACCCTTACCGTAGAATTTCCATTAATTAGCCATCTCTGGTTTGAATCTAACCACTTTCTGGAAAAAACAATCAACAGTCGCCCTGTACTTGGTTAGTATGTCTATGCCAATAATACAATAGAAATCTGATAACCCAAGTACTATAAAATACAAGTCTATCTCATTCCCGTCATATTGTAGGATACAATGTCTAATCACTCTAACAGATACCAGTCCTTCACCCAAAGGTGAAGAAATAGCAACAACATCAGGCAATGGCTCAGACGATAAATAATGCAACATAGCAAATCTCTCAGATATGAATGTATTAGATGCACCTGTATCTATCAAAACATAGGCAGGATAACCATAAAGAAATCAATTACCTGCTATGACATCGTCAGGTACTTCCTGAGCCTGTCCTCAGTAAGTGCAAATACTCGGGCCTGTTGCCTCGGAGGTTGAGTGATGGTCTGGCTTCTCCCTGGTTTAGTCTGTTGTTGAGGCTGAAATGAATGCACTGATTGCCTTTCCACCTGGAGTACTTGTCGAGAATCACTAGCACCAGTTGCTCTTTGTGGACATACTTTGGCATAATGACCGGGTTGACGACAAACATTGCAATTCCCTGATACTCCTCGACACTGATCAGTAGCATGTCGTCCACCACACTTACCACAATACTCTCCTGACTCACTGGATATCTAACTAGAACCAAATTGCCTCTGGCCACTAAAAGTAGAAGAACTATTGCCAGACTTCTTGAATTGTTTACCTTTTGGCCGAAATCTAGAATCCTTTCTGCCATTGCTTCCACCCTCAAATATGAAAGATGGTTGCTGAAGCGATGGCGGATTCTGTGGTACAGCTGCTGGTACTGACTGTTGAGGTGGCTGTGAAATGAAAGGTGCTCCTCTCTGTCTCAACAATACTACTTCCGCTCCCTTTGCACTATTCAGTTCATCCGCAAAGGTATTGGGTCGTCCACTGTTTACCAATGTAAACACATCTGGATTTAATCCATTGATAAATTGATCAGTCATGGCTTCATCACTTGCCGATACACGTGGGGCAAATTTCAATAAACTAGAAAATTTGGCCACATATTCCTCGATATTCAAGTGATTCTGCTTCAAATTCGCAAATTCTGCTCCCCTGTCTTTTCTGTAGGAGACTGGAAAGAAACGTTGATAGAATTCAGTTTTAAATACAGACTAGGTGATAGTCGTACCTCGATGTTCAAGTGATTTCTTCTTAGTATTCCACCAACTTTTGGAAACTTCATGAATTTGATGTAATACTAATCTTATACGACGATCATCAGAGTAGTCAAGTGAATCAAACAACTGTTCAATATCTTCAAGACAGTTTTCAAAGTCAACTAAAATCTCCGCCCTTTCAAATTTGGCGGTTTGAATGATTGGAACCTCTTCAGTAAGGTCTCCATAGGTGTAATGGTCTCATCCATCACCGTAGCAGATGTACTACATTGTTCCATTCTAGGTACTGACACAGGTTGTTGTACGTTGGTCTATTCTGTCGGAGGGACAACCACTGTTTGTCTAGTATTTGGTTGACGAGGAGGCATATCTGATTTCAAACGGATTAGTGCATAAAGAAATATCATATATTGAATTCAACCTCATGCAATGGAATCAATCAGACAGACTCAATCTACCCCGCTCATCTATCTCAGTCCGAGAAACTTAGGCTCTCATACCACCTGTTGTGGGGACTCCAGGTTGGTAATCTCATCTTACGGGGCGAATAAATATTAATCACAATTTTATTCATCTAATTTAAGCAAGAAGAAAAAGAAGATACAATTTTTTTTTATATAGGGCGCGGGTGCGCTTAAATGACCCTAAAGTTTTTTCAACTTGATCTCCTTGCTACCAAAAGAGGTTTGCTGTTGTATAACTCTTTCATTCAATTCAAAATGCATCCATAAGAGGTAAACGACATAAAACAAAATCTAAACATGTATTTAAACTTCAACCTCATTATTTAGGATACATGAAGTCCCAACATAAACTAGTACTCAACAAGTAGGAAACATATACACGTTTCTTGTTTGTGAACATGTTGACAACTTCATATATTACAAAACTTTTGCTTCGATCTATCATGGTTGTCTCTGACTCGATCCTGCCCCACCTATTGCCATGCACACATACAAAACACAGCAATAGCCGGATAACTCCGGTGAGAATATAATTCCCAGTATAAACAACATAACATGCAATATATCATGAGCATGGATGCAATGCATGTGGAAGGAATAGGCTATCAAATATGATAACAATAAATCTTGGTTCTTGGGATCCCGGGGAAGAATCTCAAACCAACCACCGGCTCTCCCAATCGAGGTGGCGTCAAGTATCTCAATCCCCTGACTTTGGTGCAACCATAGTGAGTCATCTAGCTCTTGAAGTAAATCTACATTCCGTGCCACTCACCTATAGCCCTCCAAACGTCATTTTCACTCTAGGCTATTCAGCCCTCTATGCTTTTCAAGGTAGAGCTCAAGATGAATGCAACATAATCTTGATGCATTATTCTAAAATCAATAAAGTCAATACATGCCAATCAAGCAAGTATAAACAAGTATATCACACAAAATCAGTCAAGTAATCAAACAAGAGCAGTAAGCATTCAAGTATGTGGTTTTGGGACTTCGAGAATCATATCTATCTCGGATGTTCTCTCCCATATTGATTGGTGTCAATTTATACCTTTCAATATTGAAACGAATCAGACTCTAGGAAATTTTTTTTTAAAACATATGCAGAAGCAAACATAAACTTAAGGTATGGCTCGTTCCCTTTTTAAAACATTTATAAATCATTTTCTCAAAACTACTTTTAAACATAAATAAAGAAATATTTAAAACGTTAGAACATCCAACATAATAAAATCTCCGAGTCAAATACTGAATGTAAACTTGTTTACAACCCAATATCTAGAACTATATCATGGCAGAACTGAAACATAAAGGCGGTCACGGGGTACTGCTGCATCAAGCGCTCAGAGGTCCTCTCCGCCAGTCGGGACATACTCATCAACAGGATCATCACCTGTACCATTTAAACCTAGTGAGCCTAGAGGCTCAGCATGCTCTATCGTAATACATAACAAAGTATATACTAATAAAATCGCATGCAAGCACATACCTATAATTAAAATAACATAAAAACATGAATGCGTACATGATCTTAAAACATTTCATCATACAATCATATCATAACATATCATAAAACATATAAGGCATGTCATACCGTAACCTGAAAAGAAAACGTACGAGTCATATCAGTGAATGTGAGCAGCGTATGACTGATCAGTCGTAATAACCAACGTACGTGGCGGTGTGGTTCACCCGACATTACCTTGAGATCCCTATATGTCACACCTCCTGAAAACTGCCACTTCACCCCGCTGTTACACTAGGATCCATAGGCCCTGAAATCCTGAAATCATTTCTAAAAGCAGGGGATCCCCGGGCTCGGCTATCCGGTTAACTCCCATCGTAGACTTGCCACATCACTTCAATTCCTCGGATTTTTAACTTAAAAAGGACATGCCTGATCGTTTCAAATATCTCATGATGCGTGAATTTTCTTAAAATCATGCAATTTAAAAGCTTAGCCTATTAAGGTATATTTAATCGTTTTCTTTAAAACATTACGTACATAAAATACTACATATAAAATTAAATATAAACTTACGGGCTTCAACATTTTTATACTTCGGTCAAGGATTGATTCCGGGGCCAGGCTCCCCACTTCTAGACCACACATCGCTCTAAACTCGACCGGTGAAACGAATGTTCACCACTTTTTCCTATTTTTGCCTAATTTCTTAAATTTTTGATTTCTTAAAAATCACGACTAAAAGGGACTACTTAAAATCAATTTTGACTTCTAAAAACCTGTTTGGGACTTATCAAAACCGATTTTCACTTTTAAAAGTAATTTAAATCAATATTTGACCTCGAAAGCCGATTTTAACCAAAAGACCGATTTTGACCAAATTAAATCCCAATAATCGATTTTGACCTAATTAAAATCCCTAAATCCCTAATTTTGACTAAAACCTTAAAATTAAGCATAACTTAAATTATGTAAAAAGGTTTGACTCAATTTTGACCTTCTGGCTAATTTCTTTAAAATTGGACTTTTGACACATTAATTAAAATAACAGGTCCATAATTAAAATAACTTGACCTTATTTTAAAATATTTGACTCGATACTCGAAGAACCGATCCGGTCCAACCAAATCAGCCAAACCGGTTCAGTTAGACCGAACCATAGCAAAATTAAGCCCTAAACCAAAAATCACACACACACCCTCACGCGCAGCCGCGACCAGCAGCCACTTCGCGCGACCATTCTCCCTGCTCCGGCGAGGCATACATACAAAATTAATGCATAATTTTCATAAAACAGGTTATTATGATTTAAATGGTGAGCAAGGGAATTGATATCACACGCCTGGGTTGAAGAAGATGCGGATCTGCGAGATACGAACGGTGTAGACGCGAGATCGGGGCGCAACCGGCTTTGGATCACCAAGCTTCTTCAAAGATGAATGATTTTCGAAATTTGTGTGCTAATGGAGGATTGGGGACGGCTGGGAGAATATGTGGAGGCTAGGTTTGTGTAATTTGGCGTTTAAGAAATAATGAGTGTGCCTAATATGACCCCCATGGCTTTAATTATGAAAAATAGAAGCTTGCCCCTCTAACTAAATTAAAAAGTGTTTAAAACTCATATTTGTGCTTTAATGGTTATATAATTTCGAAATCTAGGCCTCCTCATAATTTAAAATGTCCAAAAACTCAATATACCAGCCCGTATAGGCGAAAAACGGGTTCCCCTCCAAAGTAATTATAAAAATCATAATTTTCAGAAATTGCCGCTTAAAATAAAATAATTTCATTCTTAAAATACCATAACTTAAAAATATCAAATTATTTTCATTCCGGACGGCCCTAATCTCGTCCACACGTCCATAGCTCAAGCATGCTGAAAAAGAACACATGCATACCATGCAGTATAAAATCATAAATAAATCATATAAAATGGCATGTAATCATCTTAAAATATTTTCCCCCTAGTCATGCACTCATTTCTACGTAATCTGAATTTCGGGGCGTTCCAAATATCGATTCTAAAAGTTCTTCAACTCTGAAACATATATCAACAACAACAAGTTCATATCAAAATCTGCTCAACACATATCAATTACCAAGGGTAGAAATCACTACAAACCTTGATCAAAACATACCGATTCGAGTTCTAAAGTTCTCGAATTCTATGACCTTAAATTCAAATCTGAAAGGAAGTATAATATCATCAAAATTGGAATTAAACTCAATCCTATACATGGCTCTTTCATTTGCCCCAAAACTCATCAATTTTCAAATCGGCGGCGTAACGGCTAAAAATCGGTAACCCGAACTTTAAATATATCAAGATATCAATTAACTACAATCCATATCACAACCATATCATCACTATAATAGTATAATGAACTCGAAATCAGCAGTACCAGCAATCTTCTTTTTCAAAAATAGCTCACAAAATCATAACTAATTCAAAAACCGAACTTCTCTCGATCCGTCTTGGATATACAATCGTTGTCCACTCAAGCACGTATATATACAATCATATTCTGATTCCATAAGCATCTGAAAATCAAAGCATAGTAGAACATACTAAAACTTACGTCAAACAAAACCTTCGACGCAAGGATTGCAGATATATGATCGCTTCCAAATTCTGATGGCCGGATGATGAAAATCAAAGCTTGTAAAATAACAAAAATGGGTGAAATATATGCTGAATCTACTGCCTTCTTTCGTGCAAATAGAGGTAATGATGTGAATATTAGATATATATAAGCCAAATTGCAGTTTAGTCCCTAAACGCTCCCGTAACAATTCAGTCCCCCGGACAAGTGATTTAAATCAAATTTCAATCCTAATATTTCAAGAACATTATATCTTAATTCCAAACTCTAAATATTCTTAAATTAAATATTCTATGATAAAATTAACTGATTTCTCCCCCTCTAAGAACTGATTTCGTCCTCGAAATCGCATGCAGTCGGCATAACCAATCTGGATACCCAAAAGATAAAAGAATACAAAAAACTGAATAAGAACTCACATCAGCGAAATAGCTCTGGAAAACGATACTACATATCTGACTTAGTCTCCCATGTAGCTTCTTCAATACCATGTCGACTCCACTGAACTTTGACCAACCGAATAGTCTTGTTTCTGAGTTGCTTTTCTTTACGATCAAGAATTCGTATAGGTTGTTCAAAGTGGCTAAGAGTCTCGTCAAGTTCAGCTTCATCAAGTTGAATAATATGGGAAGGATCAGGCTGATACTTCGGGAGCATAGAAACATGGAAAACATTATGAATTCCAGACAAAGATGGAGGCAGAGCGATTCGATAAGCAAGATCGTCTATCTTCTCAATAATCTTATATGGACCAATAAAACGTGGAGATAGCTTTACTTTCTTGCCAAATCGAACTGTATCTCTGAATGGAGAAATCATCAAGAATACTCTGTCTCCCTGTTCAAAATATAGAGTTCGACGTCTGATATTCGCATATTTGGCTTGTATGTATTGAGCTGTTTTCATTCTTTTCTGAATCAATTCACTTTTTCTGTCATTACACGGATCATATTAGGTCCAATGTCTGGTACATCCGAGATCTCATCCCAATACAATGGAGATCTACACTTCTTACCGTACAGTGCTTCGAATGGAGCCATCTCAATGCTTGTCTGATAGTTGTTATTATAAGAAACTTCTGCAAGCGGTAATGAATCTTCCCAGTTCGTGCCGAAATCTAGCACTATAGCTCGAAGCATATCCTCAAGTGTCTGGATAGTCCGTTCTGACTATCTATCTGTTTGAGGATGATATGCAGTACTCAAGTGTAATTTCGTACCTAGAGCTTGTTGCAAGCTATGCCAAAAGTGCGATGTAAATCTAGTGTCTCGATCTGAAACGATAGATTTAGGAACACCATGTAATCTTACCACTTCTCTAACGTAAATTTCTGCCATTTGATCGTGTCTATACGTCATTCTGTACGGAATAAAGCATGCTGATTTTGTTAATCTGTCAATAATCACAAAAATGGCATCACAGCCTCTAGAGGAATGTGGTAGCTGTGTAACTAAATCCATGGAAATGTGATCCCATTTCCATTCTGGAGTGGATAAGCTATGTAATAGATCACCTGGTTTCTTTCTTTCAGCTTTCACCTGTTGGCAATTTAAGTAGAGGGATACAAATTCAGTAACATCAGATTTCATCTGTTTCCACCAATACTGAATTTTCAAGACATTGTACATCTTTTTGTCACCCGGATGAATACTGAATCTACTTCTGTGAGCTTCATTTAATATCTGTTGTTTCAACTCTGACACATCTGCAACAACAAGTCGGTTATTCATGTATTAAATATCATCAGCATTGACCCGATATTCGGATTGATGTCCAGACCTGACCATGTCAATTGACCTCTGAATATTCGGATCCATCTTCTGTGCTTCTTTGATTATGATAAACAATTCCGGCTCAGCTCGGATAGCGCAAACTCGAATAGGCTTCATATCTTTCTCAAATATCAACCTAGATGTACAAAAATCTTCAATTAATTTAGATACCCCTACAACAGATAGAGAGAAAGCACATACCTTCCTGCTAAGGGCATCTGCAGCTGCATTTGATTTTCCTTGATAATATTTGACTTCACAATCGTAATACTTCAATAAATCAAGCCATCTTCGTCCGCATATTCAATTCAGATTGTGAAAATAGATATTTCAAGCTCTTATGATCAGAGTAAATCTCAAATTTCTCACCATAAAGGTAATGTCACCAGATTTTCAATGCAATGACGATAGCCGCAAGCTCTAAATCATGACCACGGTATCGTGTCTCATGTGGCTTTAATTGTTGAGAGGAATAAGCAACGACATGACCTCTCTGCATCAATACACATCCTATACCTCTATGAGACGCATCACAGTATACCACAAACTCACTTGTACCGGAAGGAATTGTGAAAACAGGTGCACTAGTATGTCTCTTTTTCAGTTCTAAGAAACTAGCTTCACAACCTTCAGTCCAGACATACGGCATATTCTTTTGAGTCAACTGCGTAATAGGCTTGGCAATGTTGGAAAAACCCTTGATAAATCGACGATAATAATGTTAGAGTAGATGCCCAACTAGCCAACTTGTGGCATGTGGGTTTTCATTGACTCTTGTACAAACGATCTTTATTTATGATATTCGCATTTCTTTATATGGCATTCTTTACTTTCATTATGTGTGTAATGATTTACAATTAAATCAAGATGTCATCGATAAAAATAATGACAAAGTCATCTAAATATTTCTGAAACACTCTATTCATCAATCTCATAAATACTGCAGGCGCATTGATTACACCAAAAGTCATGACAATAAATTCACAATGACCATACCTTGTTCTGAAAGCAGTTTTAGGGATATCTTCGTCACGAACCCTTAATTGATGATATCCAGATCTCAGATCGATCTTGGAATAGATAACTGAGCCTTGCAACTGGTCAAATAAGTTATCTATTCTGGGCAATGGGTATTTGTTCTTCAAAGTCGCCTTGTTCAATTGACGATAATCGATACACAACCGCATTGAACCATCTTTATTCCGTACAAATAGTACCGGAGCTCCCCAAGGTGAAACGCTCGGTCTAATGTACCCTTTGGCAAGTAAATCCTCTAACTGATCTTTCAACTCCTTCAGTTCAATAGGTTCCATCCTGTAATGGGCTTGGATATTGGTTGAGTACCTGGCATTAATTCGATCTGAAATCGATTTGCCACATCGGAGGCAAACCTGGAAGTTCATCAGGGAAAACATCGGAAAACTCTTGTACCACTGGTATATCTGTCAATGCTGGACCACATTTCAATACATCTACTGCATAAAACAGCTCTCGCGCACCACTCCAGCTCTGGAATACAATCAGTTCTCACCGAAAGTGACCCTCAGTAACAGCTCTGAGCTGCTACGCCACTAGCTCGCACCAAGGAAGCTCAGATCGCATGAGCATCATTGTCTAGCAGTTCATGCAACTCAGCTCGGGGAAATTTAGAACAGCACGTATCCTATATATCAGCTCCGGATACTCTAAACAGCTTACAACACACGAAAGATGTTCGACAAGCTCTCAGATCACAGCGCACCAATCTGTAACAGCTTGCAATCCCAGAACAACTCACGTCTGCTATTCCCTACTACACAGTACTCCTAAGATGCTAACCAGCTCACAGACTCAGCACAGTCTTTACGTAGCAGCTTGCTCCTAATCCGTTCCAACACCCAAGAGCAGCACAACCACTTGCACCAACAGCTTAGTGCTAACCCAAGCTGAAACCCGAAACAGCTTGCACCAACAACTTAAAGCGAAATGTGATATCTCTCTAAGCTGAATAACCTCGGCCGATTAATCCTTAATCAAAACCTTATTAAGCTACTAATTATCTTGGTTAATCACAGTCCTCACATTCTCTCCACCTTAAAAAATTTCGTCCTTGAAATCAAGCAGTCCTCGCCAAAGCTGTCAACTATGGCTAACCTCTGCCAGAGCTGAACCACAAACAGATCTCGCCCGATCTGTTAACTACAAATTGCTCTCCATCATAGTTGAAGACACAACAGCTTGGGTTTACACCAAGAGTTGCTACCAGCTTACGCCCAAGTTGGGACAACCGAACAAAGTGGTACAATACTCGCGATCTGACACTAAGCTCAAAACGTCCAGAACATCCCCAACTGAACTTGGCTTATGCGTCAACTCCTAACAGCTTACTCTACACAGAGCTTCTCAAAGCTGTTTACTCTAGAGCTGATCTTCCCAAAACAGTTCGCGACAGACAATAACATACCTTCCATTGAAACAATTCAACCCGGATCTGTTTCATGCAGATTAGCATAAACAAAGAAACTACAGATTTCCTAAGCTCATCGCTACTGCTCTATTATGCCCATAGCAATTCACACAAAACGAAGTAGACCCCAACTCACACTGCTAAAGAGGGATCATCAAAATTCACGACCAGATACGAACTGGATAGAAACAGGACTCAAACAGGAAGGATGCAGAAAGCAAGGAAGAAATCAGCATAACGAGGTGAGGCACTCTCCACTCACCTCAGCTTCCGTTTCTAAAGTAGCTCCTTCTCGCTCAACTCCACTCCACTGCACAATAACCAAAAATTAAGATCTTATCCTTCCTTCTTCATAGTTCCATAGTTCAGAAATAATGTATCACCCGCTCGGGTTGCATTCGTTTATCTCGAATAAGGCGGATGTTCCGTCATTATTACTCCAATACTGAAAAATTTTCTTTAAGATCCACTAGTTTCTCTTCCCTGTTGTTGGATCTGTTTTTACAGATCCTGATTAAGTTTTGAATTACACAAAACCTACTGTTGTTATTCTAACAATTCTACTCTAGTGCGCAGATTTCAGGTCGAAGAATATATTCAGCAGATGGTTCACATTATAAATGTTCAGCAGTTGGTTTGATGTTCATGGATCAGCAGTTGAATTAGCGATGGAGACGTCCAGAGTTGATTCAGCTGGAGCATAATCAACCAGCAGATGATGAAGATCAGCTGCAAGCGCTAAAAAGCAAGTGAACCAGCTGGTACTTGAATAGAGAAGCGCGCTGAAGACTTAGTTCGAGATGATGAAGATCAGCTGGAGGCGCAAGAGAGGAAGCAATTATAAGTAAGTACTGCTGACGAGTCTGTTAGCAGTCGCAAAGTTATAAGTACTGTTGATGAATCTATCAACAGTCACTATTGAAGAAGAAGAAGATTTCATTTATAAGTACTGTTGATGAATCTATCAACAGTCACTATTGAAGAAGAAGAAGATTTCATTTATAAGTACTGTTGATGAATCTATCAACAGTCACTATTGAAGAAGAAGAAGATTTCATTTATAAGTACTGTTGATGAATCTATCAACAGTCACTATTGAAGAAGAAGAAGATTTCATTTATAAGTACTGTTGATGAATCTATCAACAGTCACTATTGAAGAAGAAGAAGATTTCATTTATAAGTACTGTTGATGAATCTATCAACAGTCACTATTGAAGAAGAAGAAGATTTCATTTATAAGTACTGTTGATGAATCTATCAACAGTCGATATTCAAGAAGAAGAAGATTTCATTTATAAGTACTGTTGATGAATCTATCAACAGTCGATATTCAAGAAGAAGAAGATTTCATTTATAAGTACTGTTGATGAATCTATCAACAGTCGATATTCAAGAAGAAGAAGATTTCATTTATAAGTACTGTTGATGAATCTATCAACAGTCGATATTCAAGAAGAAGAAGATTTCATTTATAAGTACTGTTGATGAATCTATCAACAGTCACAATTATAAGTACTGCTGACGAATCTGTTAGCAGTCGCAAAGATATAAGTACTGTTGATGAATCTATCAACAGTC
>KQ990541.1:117221-145341 GCA_001598015.1 Dorcoceras hygrometricum
TGGAAGAGTTCCAAGCAAGACACCATCTCGGATTCAACCACTGAGGCTGAGTACATTGCAGCATCAGCTGCTGCTAAGGAGGCCGTTTGGATAAGGAATTTCGTCCAAGAGTTGGGCGTCATTCCTAATGTATTTGGTCCAGTCCCGGTGTACTGCGACAACACGGGTGCCGTTGCGCAAGCAAATGAGCCTAGGTCTCACCAAAGATCCAACCACATACTGAGGAAATACCACATAATCCGGGATATTGTGGCTATAGGTGACATAGCAGTTGAGAGAGTCGCCTCTGCGGACAACGTTGCTGATCCACATACGAAGCCCTTGCCTGGACCATTGTTTGAAAAACATCGCGAAACAATGGGACTGCGTCTGATGAGTAGTTGGCTTTAGGGCAAGTGGGAGATTGTTAGAGTTGATGCCCAACTAGCCAACTTGTGGCGTGTGGGTTTTATAGACTCTTGTACAAACAATCTTTATATATGATATTCGCATTTTCTTATATGGCATTCTTTACTTTCATTATGTGTGTAATGATTTACAATTGCGTTGAGTAAAGACCTAGAATGCACTTAAGCGTATGTTAGATGTGATAGTGGGTATGACGGCTATCATGAAACACATCTAATAGTCGCTGTGTATTCTGAACATGTTCCTAGTCGATTGGGCCGTCAAAATGAGGATAAGGCCGCCAGAGTTCGAGACTAGTATCTGCGATGCGAAGTACCATGTTTCATTGGTAGGGAACATTGTGATGTTCTGAGCATTAAGATAGATAGTGACCTGGTGATCTAACGAACTACCCTCGTTCGGACTTTCCAAGTGGTTACCATTTGTCGAGTGGATAAGTCCGAGGTCTTGGTTGTACTGATTAGTCCTCACGACTCGAAACGTCATTGAGACTCTACATGATAGGCGTCTCACTTTGACCCGTTTGCCGACTCACTTGGGGTCATAAGGCGTCGGGATTGGGTGAGACCCCGATGCATGTAGGAGTCGATGCATCGTTGTCGAGGATTCACCGCTCGCAGACATGCGTGGATATCCTATGCTATCTGAGGTCCCGAGTGCTGAGGATGAGAAGGCAGATGCTGTTCCCATGAAGCATCACCGAAAGAATCCTTCCCCGACTGGTTAGAACGATGTCCACTACACTCCACTATCATCCGCATCAACTGGTGCTCAATCCCGAAACGACAATTAACACCAGGTTGCAAACACCATACTGAAGTTCCCAAATGCTTGAACACTTCGGAATACTCAATGCTACCAGCACCGTTGGCTGGGCTTTCCCAACAAAGCATTTGCAACAAGCTACTTTAGCCCATGCTATCGCTGAATTTGCGTCAAAAATTCTTGATTAACTCTATCAAAGGACACTGTCTCACAGACAAGTCGGGCTGAGCGAAAACACTTCAAACTCTTGGGGTCGGTGAAGATCACCAATCTCTCTCCACCTTAAAAGATTTGCGCCAAAACTCAAAAGCAGACACAACGGCAGCCAACATCGAGACAGGAAAAAGATATCTCATCTAGCGAGGTCTCCACTAACGTGACACAAACTATGCCTCGCTCGTTCGGCAGCAACACAAAACTCAAACTTCTAAAAAAAGGATAAAAGGTGTGGATTACGCCACTGCAATCCATCGGTCGCGAGGAAAAAGCCAACCCAGAAGTAGAAGCGATCAATAGGATTCAGGAAACATCTCGATAGGGATATGGATCAACAGCTTGAGACACAAAGAAAACAGCTCAACAGCTGGAGATACAACAATAGGAACACTCAATAGCTGGAGATACGAAGCACACCAAAATAACTCAACAGCTGGAGATACAACAACGGGAACACTCAATAGCTGGAGATACGAAGCACACCGAAATAACTCAACAGCTGGAGATCATAGGCTCACAGGCACAACTCCAAAGATTGAGACATGTGGCCCGCAAAGCAACTCCACAGCTGGAAGTAAAAATAGTAGAAGTCCACGGAGTTCAAGATACAACAACTCTGCTGGCAGGTAAAGGATCTTAAAGGACTCGTACAATACTAAGGGCTCAGCAGCCAACTCAATCTTCTCTTATCATCGAGCCGCACAGGAAACCCAAAATGTGCTCAAGCCATCCCTCGGCAGCTGAACAATCTCCGACACCAGTGAGAATCGAGGAATTCATCCGCTGGCACCTAGCCAGAACCAGCTCCAAAACATCCACTTGTTGAGTCAAATACTCACTTCAGCCTTGGACCGTCTCGCACGATGTCTCAGAATAACTCTTGGCCGAGCAACATCCTTCGCATTCATCGAAACTCTCGGCTCGTCTACAACCTGCCTACAGCTCTACCTCAACCTCAAAAAGGCAGGCAACTAGGAGGCACACAAAGGTAAGCATACACAAAACAGTAAATCAAGTAGTCAAGCACACAGAAGAGGATAAAACTGTGCCTAGACTCGAGTGAGATAGAAAATAAACGATCTTATCCGAGTTTAAGCTATGATACCAAAATGTCATACCGATGTTCTAAACACAGCTAAAAAATGCAAAACAGCATAGCTATCCAGCACACGCATAAGCTAGCTAGCAGCTCAGGTAGAATACACGACATGAGAAAACAGCTCGGAAACACGGCACGAGCGTAACAGGTTACAACATACCTACAACCAGGCTACGGCCTCACAGCCCACAACCCCTATAATCACATGCTTAACTTAAAGCTGTAACTACAAGCTCTGAATTCGTACCTGATCAAATCTTACCAACTTCCTCACAAAGACATGACAGAAAAGAGCACACACACCGTCCTGCACAGAATAGCTCACTCACGCATCACTGCTACCACGCCAACAGCCAAAGGGTTGCTAACAGCTCGGGAGGACCAACAACAGATCCTAAAGCACTGAGCAACCTAAAATCACCAACACAGACAATAGGCTAGTCCATTACACCACGAGAAACAACTCGGAGCAGAACCTAGAACAGACCCATGAGCTACCAAACCATAGGTTACAACATCTAGCTCGGGTCTACCCTATATCTAATGAAACCAGTCATAAATTGATGCCAATAACGAGGAATAATAGTTACAATGCATGGTTACCATCCCGGGAAAACAACACGGCTGAAGGAAAACAACGGACAGCATGCACTATACCTCTTCGCGTCTCCTACTCCGACCATCTTCGGCCACGATACTGGTAGGGAACTGATGGGTTTGGAAAGGGGTTTCCAACGGTACCGCCCTTGACCAAATCTGGTCGGCCAAACTTCAGGCATCGTGAGATAAGGGTACGGATGAACAGTGTCTAGGGTTTGGGGAAAAATATCTATCAAGAGACTTCCGAAGACACTATGGGATGCGTTCTCAAATAACTAAGTGCTGGTATAAATACCCATCACTTCAACAGATCATGACTATAGCAACTGAGCCCAGTGTACAGCTCAACACGCACATGCCACCAGCTATTGCATCCAACAACTCGTGTCCCAATAGATCATGATGTCACAACCGCACAGGCTCTCAACTGCTACAGTAGTAACAGATCATCGTCCAGACTAGTTTATGCACTAGATCAGCTCATGCAAGACCAACATCTCTCACAAAACCTGCTCTTCGCTATCAGCTTACGACCAGGCTGATGACTTCTAAAAGCTCAGGCCTCAACTCTAAACCCAGATCAGCTCTCATGCGCTACAGCTCTTGCACACCACTCCTGCTCTGGAATACAATCAGTTATCACTGAATATGACCCTCACTAACAGCTCAGAGCTGCTACACCACTAGCTCGAACCAAGGCAGCTCATATCGCACGAGCATCGTTGTCTAATAGTTCATGCAACTCAGCTCAGGGAAATTTAGAACAGCACGTATCCTATCTATCAGCTTCGGATACTCTAAACAGCTTACAACACCCCAAAGCTGTTCGATAAGCTCTCAGATCATAGCGCACCAATATGTAAGAGCTTGCAATCCCAGAACAATTCACGCCAATTGTTCCCTACTACACAGTACTCCTAAGCTGCTAACCAGCTCATGGAATCAGCACAGTCTTTACATAACAGCTTGCTCCTAGTCTGTTCCAACACCCAAGAGCATCACACACTCAACAGCTCGTGCTAGTGCTCACCCAAGCTGAAACCCGAAACAACTTAAAGAGAAATGTGATAGCTCTCTAAGCTGAATAACCTCGGCTGATTAGCCCTTAATCTAAACCTGATTAAGCTACTAATTATCTTGGTTAATCTCAGTCCTCACAAGAACTCTCTTGAGTTGTGTGAGAACTCATGAGGCACCCCCTTATTCAATCCTAACACAGACTAGAGTTATGATTCAATTTAAAGGGGTTAATTTTTGTGTTTCCCAATGCCATATTTATAGATGTAGAGATAGAGTTTGAGTTGGACTCAAACTGTTCCCATTGGTTTCACTCAAACAGTGCACATTCCTTTCGAGTCATGTTAGGACTGTAATTATCCGAGGTCATTAACGGCTTAATCAGTCCAGCTTAGTAGCCAACTAATCGTGATTATTTAAAATTGGAGAGGATCAGCTAAGGTGGATCGGCTCGGATACAAGCTGATCCTGCAGTTCGTGCTAAGCTGGTGATGCAGGAAGCAGCTTTGGGGTTTCAGTCTAGACCAGCATGGGTGTGAGCTGGTTCGGTAGCCTGTGCTGATCGTAGGAGAGCAAGCTTCTTAGAGTTGATAGAGTTTCTATTGCATCTCGGAGGGTGTAGGATATTTAGTTTATAGAATTCAGCTTGGAAGCTGCTTAGTAGTTGTGATATGGACACTGTGTTGTGTTGAGCCATGTTGAGTCCGTGAGCTGATGCGGCTGTAGCGTGAACCAGTCCAGTGGAGCGGTCTGGGCTGATAGCAGCTTAGGATGAAGGCAAAAGCTAGATGCAGCTTTGGGCCTGAAGCTATGTTGCATGTTGTGTTGACTCTGGAGAGCTGGGACCATTGTGAGCTGATTTAAGTATGTACCTTGAGACCTGGGTGCGTAAGCTGATCTGGAAGCTTCGTGGCCTGGTTGAGATAGTGAAAGCAGAAGAGTATGGCAAGCTGACTGAGAGATGCATACTGAACTGATGTATGTACTGTTAACGGAGAACAGAGTACGCGACCTGAGCTGGTCGACATAAGCTGAGCAGTGTAATATGAGTTTTGGAAGAGCTTACTGTTCTGGGATCGTAAGCTGAGCGGAGTGTTATAAGCTTATGTATGTACTGCTGGATGAGAAGCAGGTATGTTTGAGCTGACTGTTCAAATCAAAACTGTTGTGCCGAGTGTTTTGTTATATCAGCTTTGGCGAGGAGGTTCTTTACGCGTAAGCTGGTCAACGTGTGATATGATCTGTAGCTGCGACTGAGAGCGTTGCGGGCTGTTTTGGTTGCCGTAAGCTGGATAGAGCATCTTGAGCTGATTTCTATGGCGAGATCTGACATGAGGATGCGCGTGTACAGAACTGACTTCTTAGATATTGTGCAGATTTTTAACTCTCGTGTGGCTTTGCTATGAGCTACTGGACCTGAGTTGTTGGCCGAGATCTGAGCGTCGCAGCAAGTGCTTTCTGCTGTCAGCCGTAAGCCTTGAGTTGAGGTTTTGGTGAGATCTACACAAGGAACGAATTGAGCTTGTATTTACAGCTTGGGATAAGCATGTGAACCTAGTGGCTGTAGGCTGAGTAGTCGTAGCCTTGTCGTGTATATGATGAGTTGCTAGGTTTGTTCTATGTATTTTGTGTTCCCGAGTGTGTATGATTTGCCTAGTTGTGTACAGCATGGGAATATTTCCAGCGCGAACTGAATTGTTGTGTAGGTGCTGATTTACTTTGCTGAGTATTATGTGCTGGATCTGAGCTGAGTCTGCTTAGCCGTGTATTATGTGATGAAATTCTGATCTTTTGTTGTTGTGCCGTGCGGATTTGCATGTGCCTTATTGTATGGTGTTGCATGAGTTTGTTGGTATTGCATATATTCATAGAATATTGAGCCTGAACCTTTGAGAACCTATTGTTGTTGATGAATAGTACCAGCATGCTGATTTGAAAATAAAATGAGGGGTGTCGGCCGGCTCCCGTACCCTCGACTCCCTGGTACGAGATTGTGTCTGCACTGAGGTTCAATGGGTAGCTCTCATGTCAGGCCCCGTGCACATCTCAGAGTTAAACCACGCAGAAACATAGGAAGCAATAAAAAGTGGCTTAAAATTTTCGCTTGCCCTGACGATTAAAACAGATAATTTAAAATAGCACAATACTTAAAATAATCCCAGTTTACATTACGAAATACAACAGTACAGCATTTGGTTTAGCGCTAGGATTCAGACGTTGGTTTTTGCGTGAATTCAGCCGTGGTTAGCATTCAGACGTTGGAGCCGTCAGCCGTTACAACCAGCCATTACGCAGTGTCCATATACATCGCTCTCCACTATTTTACAAAAAGGCGTATTTAAGATGTCTTCTTACATTCAGCTGTTGGAATAACTCAAGCGTTTAAAGCACTCAGCTGCTGCAAGTTCTTCAATGTATTTATCTTTTCAGCTGTAACAGCGATGTCTTCATAAACAACGATGAAAGAAATTGAAGAAATTTCAGGCGCAATCGATTGACTGATTAAAACACGATGATATATTTAAAATGAAAAGAATCAATGGTGGAGATTGAGATCGTACATATTCCTGGAATTTAGAAGACAACGTCAGTACTATTTTGGGTAAATAGTACACATTATACAGAGGACGTTATACGGTGTTTTCACAAATATGGAAAGACGAAAATTTAGCTCTGACAAAGTGAAATTTATCTCAGTGGAGCAGTGTATATCGTGATACGATGATTTGTTCCCTTGGCAAGATTTACTGACCGTTGTGAACGAAGGGTATATATAACTGCAATTCAAATTGAAGAAGCTCTCCTTGACTCCACTACTCGTCGTCTTCATTATTCTTGAGCATATCACATATTGAAGCTATCCTTCAAAAAGATAAAAAACTCGAAGAACATTTATACAGATTTCATAGACCTGACCTGCGAGTTCATCTTCTGGTTACCTTGTGTAATCAAGTCTCAGTGTTAGAAACCAGAAGATTTACTGTCAGGCCCCGTGCTAATTACCAACAATTAACACATAATAAGCGCATAATCACGGAAGCTTAAAATCAGGGCATAAAAATTTTTCGAAATAATATGGGCCTGAACTTCAAATCATACATTCAAAATATTCAATACTCAAAATATGAGTTAACTCAAACTCATACAACAAGTAACCACATAACTCAATTCAAAATACAGATCCCCTAATACAATAAAACACGGGGCATCCCCCGGTTCAATACATATCATAAGTAAACTGGGACTCAGGGATGAGGGGATCGGCCAGCTGAACTTCCACTCTGCCTAGCTTGGTTACCTAAAGCTCCTGCAAATGGGCACGCAGACCCAGCCAGACAAAGCAGGAAACAAATACGAGGTCAAGCCTCAGTACGAAGAGCCATCAAAGCAGATAAACATGCAACATGCTATAAATCAATGCTATGAATGCATGAGGGCTATCAAGAAATCGGATAGCTAGACCAGTCTATCAACTGGCAACTCAAATCAAGCCTCTATACCACACGCAGCCAATCAGCCGGTGAAAATCATCGGTCCGTGATCATCGGGGCCCGTCAGCCCATCACAGCTCGGTGGTAGACACTCGAATCCGGTAGTCACCACTCCGACGATAGCGTTGGACTTCTCAGGCACAACTCAACAGTCGGCCAGTCACAACGTGGCACCTAATCAGGTAATCAAATCAATCTGTCAAAGGCTCAATATGTATGCATGATGCCAATCAATATCAATGCTCAATGCATACAATGCACAATACGTAAAACAGAATGTAACTCAATCATTCAACATACTGATTCACGTAATTCACAGCAGCAAGATTCACAACATCAATCACAGCATGTTTATGCCTAAAGCTGCTAAGAGCTACTCAATTCGTACCTTTCCTCTTCACTTTACCTAACAGATTTCTCCTGGCTCAAATCACGCCACAGGAACTTCCTGGAAGCTGAAATCTGTTACAACATAGCTAATATCTTAGCTCAATCTCATCATAAGTACGCCAACCCAACGGCCAGAAGTCTAATTCAATTCCTACACTTCTACGCAGGCATTAACTACTAAAACCGAGCTCAAACTACAAGAATTGCTCACCCAAAAGCTCACGCTAGCAGCAGAACGCTCGCACAGGCTTATCTCAAAAGCTTCGAACTCCAGTAGCTTCGCGTTTCCACTTCCAGCGCAAATACACCGTCTAAAAAGGGTAGCAAACTAAAGAGCTAAGCAAGGGGAATCCAGCGCCACTAAGATTTCCAAAAACAGAGGTTGGAATCAACGGGAAAAAGGAAATAGAACACGACGGTGAACAGTATCTGGACGAGGGTTTGGGGAAGAAGAGATAAGAAATATCTGGCTCAAAATAATTCTAAGTGTCGATCAACACTTCTATAAATACCTCTTCAAACCTCGCCTGCTGATTCACTAAGATCTATCGAAGAAATCAGCAGAAGTCTATCAGCAGCAATCCTCTCTTTTCCCTTCGTAAAATTCAGCAGCAACAACCAACAAAAGCAATCTCACAAAACATTCCAAAACGACACCGTTCCAACTTATCAAAAAGACGCCGTAGCAACACCAGCTGACAACAGCTCTCGCAAGCCAAAAACCAAGAGCTGGTAACAGCTCTCTCCTCAAAACAACTATCTGCTGGTCGCGAGAAAACTCTCAAAACGACTACACATCTACTAAACCAAACGACGTCATTTTACATACGTAAGAAAATCTGCTAACAGCTGATCTCTCAAACGAAAAGCTCAAAACGCAGCATTTCCACTAATTCAAACGACGCCGCTTCTCAACGCTTTCGCACAAGCGCGCCTACTGATCAGCAGCAAATTCCAAAACGACACCGTTCCAACTTATCAAAACGACGCCGTAGCAACACCAGCTGACAACAGCTCTCGCAAGCCAAAAACCAAGAGCTGGTAACAGCTCTCTCCTCAAAACAACTATCTGCTGGTCGCGAGAAAACTCTCAAAACGACGACGCATCTACTAAACCAAACGACGTCATTTTACATACGTAAGCAAATATGCTAACAGCTGATCTCTCAAACGAAAAGCTCAAAAACGCAGCGTTTCCACTAATTCAAACGACGCCGCTTCTCAACGCTTTCGCACAAGCGCGCCTGCTGATCAGCAGCAACCAACAAAACGCAACTACTACCAGCAGCAAGTAATACGTCACGCCTACGTCACCACATCTATCGATAGCTCTTGCAACTAATTCCACAAGCCATCTGCTGAACACTGCTCACAAGCGCATCTGCTGAATTCAATAGTCAACATTCCAAAATGTTGACTAACACGCGTCACTTCCTCGCTCAAATCTCACGCTACGCGCGATGTCTGCCAGCAGCAACTTCAATTCGCACCAAAGCCAGCAGATCTTCATGCGTCACGCTGATGTCACCATATCTGCTGAATCCAATTCCACCAGCAGGAGCTACAATAACTTTGACCAGCGTTGACTCCGCTACAGTAGCGTGCTATCAACAGCTTTGCACCAAAGTTTGCTATGATATAATTCTCCAAAATTCAACGCAACATACGAAATCAGCAGGATCGTCAATCCTTTCGCAAATCCCTCAAAACACACGTGATTAATCCCAAATCAAATCAATTAATCACTAATATAACTTCTCAATCCTCACACAAATCAATTAATCACTAATCTAATATCTCAATCCTCACATTTACAGTCTCAATAACTTTGTATTTCATTGCAAAATCATTTTGAGTCTGTAAAGAACGTGCTTCTTGAAGCAATTCGAATATTACGTTGGTTGTAATTCAGCAGTGTTATCTGCTCGGTGAAGTTGTGTTGCTAGGAGTTCACGTGCTGCTTGCGTGATCGGGTGTTTGCAGAAGGCCTGTAACCATCAAATCTTCTAGTGGAACCTTACTAAAAAGGAAGAAGGGGAGACGTAGGATATTGATATCCGAACTTCCATAAACAAATCTCTTATATATAAAACTTTTACATTACTGCATTGATTTACTGCTTTAACTGTTCTGATTGATTGGCTTATTTCCGCACATATTTTGTTAGCCAAGATATCAGCGTTTGGACTGAGATATCTTAAATCTGGTAACTCGGATTTAAGTTAAGCGGGTGCTTGTAAAACTTGTTAAAAAGGTTTTGAAAATATAAAATACCTAGGAGTTCATTCAACCCCCCCTTCTGAACTCCTACAACTATTTTTCGAGCCATATTGATCCTATCAATTGGTATCAGAGCCTGCGCATCTCTTTTATTGAACAGACTGTTGTTCGTGCTTATCATATTTTAAAACGTCGACTTCTCACAACAAGATTCCCATGTTTTCTTAGGAGGACTATGATGATTGGAAGATTCGCATGAAGGCGCATCTGGCTTCTCAGGATGACGACATGTGGTTAGTTATCACAGAAGGACCGATGAAGATAATGAAGCCAAACTTAGCCTTTGCAATATCCAATGGAGAGCCTCAGTATCTGGAGAAGAGAAGACATGAATACACCAATGAGGACAAAAAGAAATCAAATCTGGACAATGTGGCCAAAGACATTCTCTACAAGACACTGGACAAAAACATGTTCAGTAAGATAAAGACATGCGCCACAGCAAAAGACATTTGGGAAAAGCTGACACAAATATGTGAAGGCAATGATGAGACTAAGGAGAACAAGCTGACTGTCGCTCAACAAAAATATGAATCCATAAAGATGAAGGATGGAGAAACAATGACAGAGTTCGATGAGCGATTCAACGCGTGGTGATTGAGTTGACCAGTTTGGGAAAAGAATACAACAACAGAGAGTTGGCATTGAAAGTGATGAGAGCGCTGCCCAGGGAATGGGACGTGAAGATGATGGCGATGCGGGAGTCGAAGGATCTGAATAAGCTGGAACTACATGATCTATTTGACAACCTTAAAGCTTACGAGTTTGAGTTGGAAACAAGAGCAGAAGCTGGACCCTCGACATCCCAGCCGACCAAAGCGCTACCAGCTACAACGTCTGAACAGTTCTCTCCAAGCACTAGCAAGACAGCTGATCAACTCAGCAACGACGTCATGTCCCTCTTCGTTAAGAAGTTTTGGAAATACTTGAGAAGATCCTGCAACCCTTCTACTCCTTATAATAATATTCATAAAAATGATAAAATTGCATCTGATATGAACTGTTTTAATTGTGGACGTCCAGGGCACTTTGCAGCTGATTGCAACAGGCCCAAGAAGGAATATAGATACAGGAAAGATGAAAAGAAGGATGATCGATACAAACGAGATGATAAGACAGATGATATATCCAAGGAGATATCGAAAGATAGGAGGATGAGGACAAGAGGTGATAAAAGACCAAGCACCAAGAATGATCGCAAAGTACTGGTTGCTGATGAAAGCAACAAAAGCTGGGCTGATACCGATTCAGATTCTACATCCAGCAGCTCCTCATCCAGCGATAGGGAACATGAGGAAGTTCACTGTCTCATGGCTGATCAAACATCAGACGATGATGTTGTTGACAATGGAGGATCCGGATCCCGTTTCCCGGGGGCGCAGCAGAAGTTAAAATTTTGCCCCGGAAACGTACAATACATATCATAAAACCAACGATAAACATACATAGGATGTTTGAATCGCTACCTTGCTGGCGTCTAGGTGTCTGGCTCCAACCAGATTCACAGGGAATTCTGGCTCTTGAAATGTAGGCGGCGGTAGATCCTCCTAATCAGGTCCACGACCGGAAACAAGACTCCTTCGTCAGCCTGCACTAGAAGGCCTGACGAATTTGGCACGAATGGAATCTCCTCGTCACGCTGATCGGAACAAGTCCGATCACGAAGTCACCGGCGGCGGCGGCGCTTGGAGGCCGATGGTGGCGAGGCTTATGGAGAGGAGGGGCGGCGGCTATAGAGACTAGGGTATGAGGTTGTAAGTTAGTTGTGATTGTAGCCATAGGTCATATCAACATATAGACCCATGATGGGCTTGAACCGGCCCATTGGACTTGGGTCTGGCCCAGGTCCATACGAAAATTCGGTTCATTTAAATCACTGCGGTTTCATCATAACTCCGATCGATGATCAGATCGGACCGATCGACTCAGTTTCCAAAACTGAATATTATGATGCGAAAAACAATTTTTCAGATCACCTAGTCCAAAATTACAGTTTAGCCCCTCAACTTTGGGAAATCGCAATTTGACCCCTGTTGACTTTTAGGAAGTCGCACTCCCTAAAAAACCTCTTCCTATGCTCAACACATTGAGCTCAGTTTCCGTGCGGGAATCATGAATCCAGTACTTGTGTGACCCTCAATGGTTCAGGGATACAGCTAGCCGTGGGCCCACAACCATTGTGACTCCGAAATCACAATTTCGGACTTGCCCATCGGATCATGGTAAAGCGCCTAGCAACATCGCCCCATGATCCCCTAGGTATCACTGATAGTGCCTGCAAGAACGAGTTGGTCGTGGTTAGCGTATAGTACGGTCCTTTTAACACATATATCCCGATCAGATCAACGACCATTGGTAAATAGAGAGTCGCTAGAGATCCGATAACTATGCATACATCTTGGAGATCAAATAGTGACATCGCGAGTGTTACTGGTAAACCCATTTACCTAAAACACATCCAGTACTCCGGCCAGAGATTAAAACACTATTATCCCCTCAGATAGCTATCCACGCATGAAAGCGAGCGGTGAATCCTCGACAACGATGCATCAACTCCTACATGCATCGGGACCTCACCCAATACCGCCACCTAATGACCCCAACTGAGTCGGTAAACGGGTCAAAGTGAGGCGCCTATCATGTAGAGTCTCAATGACGGTTCGAGTAGTGAGGACTAATCAGTACAACCAAGACCTCAGACTTATCCACTCGACAAATGGTAACCACTTGGAAAGTCCGAACGAGGGTAGTTCGATAGATCACCAGGTCACTATCCATCTGCATGCTCAGAACATCACCAACCTAGGTCTTTATCCAACACAATTGTTAACATTATAACATAATGAAAATAAAGAATGCCATAAAAGAAATGCGTATTTCATAAATAAAGATCGTTATACACAAGAGTCTATAAAACCCACACGCCACAAGTTGGCTAGTTGGGCATCTACTCTAACAGATGAGGTATTCGATTTCTCTAAAGTTGAATTTACACGAGAAGACCTTGTCAGTGCACTTAATGATATGGTCAAAGAGTACAGGAAGCTTTCTCACACATTCAAGGAAGTTAAAGTTGAAAACGCTGATTTGAAAAATAGGTCAGAAGAACCAAGTACTGTTGAATTTGGTGAAGCTGACAGTTTAAAAATCGAGTTGAGTAAGCTGAAGGCTGAGAATGATTTGTTGAGATCAAAGTCCTGTGAGCTCGAGTCTGAAATTGAAATATTAAATTTGACAATGAGTTCCTGGACCAAGTCTTCTGCTTCTCTTCATAAGCTGTTTGGAATTCAGAAGCCAGCCAGTGATAGAACCGGCTTGGGTTTCAATGTTAGTGAAAGCAGCTCTGGAGAAACAAGTACTCAGTCACAGCTGGTGTATGACAAGTTCAACAAAATGAGCTTTGTCAAAGCTAGTGTGATACATGATCCATGTGAGTCGGTACGGTATAATGACCAGATCTCGGAGCCACTGAATCAAAAAGGAAAAGCTGGCATTGGCTTTGTGAAACCCGAGAACAAGTATAGTTGGCTAAAAAAGAAACTTGACAAGGAAAGTGCAAAAGCTGGATCCAAGTAATTTGTTTAGAACCATCAAAGACATGGATCTAGTAAGGTCAAATCTGTTTGGAAAAAGATTTAGCCGAGAAGAGATCCAAGTGGTCAAAATATCAAACCAAAGCTCAACAGATCTCACCGTACTTCTGCACAGAGCCTTATGGAGTATCATACTGGGAAAACTGTTAAAGTAATTCAAGTACGGGTCCCGAAAGGGGTAATCCTATCTGGACCCAAGTAAAATTGGGTACCAAAATCTGTTTGTGTGATTGCAGGACCACAGGTACAAAGCTGAAGAAGATTCTATCCTAGACAGCGGCTGTGCAAGACATATGACTGGAAATCAAAAGCTGCTAACAGATGTTATACCACACAAAGGAGCGAAGATTGTGTTTGGTGATAACGCACATGGTAACACTGTGGGTAAGGGTAAGCTTATCCACGGTAACATTTCTATATCAGATGTCTTAGTTGTTGATAATCTGCGTTACAATTTGATTAGCATTAGTTAGCTATGTGACAAGGGTTACATAGTTAATTTTCAACAGCAGACATTCACAGTTCAGAGTCCAGAAGGACTGACTGTATTGGTAGGTAAAAGATCGGGGAATACCTACATTATCAATTGGTCAGAACCCATGGGATCTGAACATATTTGCTTAGCAGCCAACTCTTCCAAGAGCTGGTTGTGGCATCAAAGAATGAACCACCTGAACTTCAAAACACTTGCTAAATTGAGTCAGCATGATATGGTTTCTGGTATGCCAAAAATCAATTTTTCTAAGGACAAGATTTGTGCCGCTTGTCAGCTGGGTAAGCAAATTAAATCTACTTTCAAAAAGAAAGGCTGTAAACGTTCTTCCCGTAGCTTAGAGCTTTTGCATATGGATCTTTTTTGTCCTATACCCTTAACTAACTTAGGGGGAACGAACTACACCCTAGTTGTTATTGATGATTTTAGAAAATATACGTGGGTGTTATTTTTAAAAGCAAAATCTGATACCGCCGACCAGCTGATACACCTTCTAAAACGTTTGCAAAATGACAGATATTGTAAAGTCAATAGGAAAAGAAGTGATCGTGGTACTGAATTTTTAAATCAAAAATTAACTTCTTATCTTGAAGACATTTGGATAAGGCATGAGCTTTCAGCAGCTAGAACTCCTCAGCAGAACGGGCTTGCTGATAGGAGAAATCGTACTTTAAAAGAAGCTGCTAGATATATGATTGCTTATTCAGGTTTCTCACAAAAATTTTGGGCAGAAGCAGTTAACACAACATGTTACACTCAAAACAGATCTATGATTAATAGGATGCACGATAAAACCCCATATGAGATCTGGCATGACAATAACACCTGATATATCTTATTTAAGGGTGTTTGGGTGCAGATGTTTCATTCATAATAATGGTAAGAAACACCTAACAGCTTTTGAATCAAAATCTGATGCAGGTATCTTCCTAGGATATTCAGCTGTTAGCAAAGCCTATCGTGTAATATTTGAAGAATCCGCTCATGTTGTTTTTGATGAGACAAGCTTCAAATCCAACTCAGCTGTAAGCCTACATGATTTGTGTTCACGTCTGGAATCAACAATTCTTGATGACTCAGATGATGACGTGGCTCCACAAAGATATTCAGCAAAGATAGAACCAGCGCTGGACACACCGCGCAACAATGCTCAACAAGATCTGACAGGTAATCCAGTAGTCATCGATTTGACTAAAGTTTACTCTACGCAGGATCAGATCTCTCCAAGTGTGCCAGATGTTGGAGCAGAAGCGACCAACGTTCAACCAGATGTTGCTCAACCAGACGTTGCTCAGACAAATGTTGCACAACCAGATCTTTCAACATATCAACCAACATCTGACGCACAAAATGCTAGCGCATATCCATTGGTATCAAGATCAACATCTGAAGTATCAGTCGCGAGCACATCACATCAACTGTATCCAGACCAACAACTGATACAAGAGCTGAATCTAGCTCACATCTAGAACAACAATCTCAACAGCTGGAACCTGACGCACAAGCCAACAATGAAATACATCAATTGGTGTCAGCTGATCCAGCAGTTCCTATCCAGCCAGACATTCAAATGCAACAAGGAGCAAATCCCATTGGATCTGATCTTCGGTGGAATAGAAATCATCCACCTGAGCAGGTCATAGGTAACTTCAATTCTCCTGTTCGCACATGAAGCCAGCTATTTCATGATCATTTTGATTCAGCATTCATTTAGCAAATAGAACCTAAACAAATAGATGAAGCCTTAGCTGACCCCAGCTGGATAGACGCTATGCAAGAAGAATTAAATCCTGATCTTCGGTGGAATAGAAATCATCCACCTGAGCAGGTCATAGGTAACTTCAATTCTCCTGTTCGCACATGAAGCCAGCTATTTCATGATCATTTTGATTCAGCATTCATTTAGCAAATAGAACCTAAACAAATAGATGAAGCCTTAGCTGACCCCAGCTGGATAGACGCTATGCAAGAAGAATTAAATCAATTTAAGCGTAATAACGTATGGCAACTTGTACCTAGACCTTCTAATCATTCAGTTATAGGAACTCGATGGATCTTTAGGAACAAGCTAAATGAAGATGGAATAGTAACTAGAAACAAAGCTAGGCTGGTTGCACAAGTATTTAGGCAAATGGAAGGAATAGATTTTGGTGAAACCTTTGCACCAGTAGCTACATTAGAAGTCATTCGCATGTTTCTTGCTTATGCTGCATACAAAGATTTTAAAGTATGTCAAATGGATGTTAAAATTGCATTTCTTAATGGCATCTTAATAGATGAAGTGTATGTTGCACAACCTCCTGGCTTAGTAGATCATACCTATCCAAATCACGTTTATAAATTGGATAAAGCTCTATATGGGTTGAAGCAAGCATCCAGAGCTTGGTATGATACACAGTCCAAATTCTTAATCGAGCATGATTCACTATAGGCACAGTTGATAAGACACTGTTAAATTTTTTAAAGCTGATCATGTCTTATTAGTTCAAATTTATGTTGATGATATCATTTTTTGGTCAACTAACCCAAAATTGTTCCAGAAGTTCTCCAAGTTAATGTAGGACAAATTCGAGATGAGCATGATGGGGGAGCGGATTCTTTCTGGGATTACAAGTGAGAGAGCTGGAGAATGGAATATTCATTAACCAGGCCAAGTACACGAAAAAAACTGCTGAAGAAATTTGGCATGGACAACTGTTCAGCAGCTGCGACCCCAATGAGCTCCTCAATTAAACTGGACAAAGATTAAGCTGGATCTGCATTGAGGTATCTTTATATCGTGGCATAATTGGCTCTTTGTTGTACTTAACTGCTAGCAGACCAGACATCATGTTTGCTGTCTGTATGTGTGCTAGATTTCAAGCAGAGCCTAAACAGTCGCATTATATTGCTGTCAAAAGGATTTTAAAATATTTGAAAGGCCCTTCCGACATGGGTCTTTGGTATCCCAAAGACTCAGGCTTTCAACTAATCGGTTATAGTGATGCAGATTACGCAGGATGTAAGATTGATAGAAGCACAAGTGGGACTTGTCAATTTTTAGGGGATCGACTGATTTCCTGGTTCAGTAAGAAGCATACGTCCATTGCAACGTCCACAGCTGAAGCGGAGTACCTAGCAGCTGGCAGCTGTTGTGCTCAAATACTATGGATTCAACATCAGCTGAAGGACTATGGCATTGATGCTTCTGAAGCGCCCATTCTCCGTGACAACACAAGTGCCATCGCGATCACCCAAAATCCTGTGCTGCATTCAAGAACAAAGCACATAGAAATCAGGCATCATTTTATAATAGACCACGTGCTAAAGAAAGACGTCCGGCTAGAGTATGTGTCGACTGAGAAGCAAGTAACTGACGTCTTCACAAAGGCTCTACCAAACGCTAAGTTTTCTTATTTTACAAACATATTAGGTCTCTTAGAATTGCCTTGAAATAGTCCATGCGCTAACATTTTGCAGGTTGTCCGCTGTTGTGTACCTCAGCTGCGAGTATTTTGTTCAGGGGGAACGTAAAGACTTTCAGCTGTAGTGCACTTTTCGTTGGGAGAATATCAATTGTAGGGGGGAACCAAGATCTGAATTGTTAAGCGCTAAGTCAGCTGAATATGTGGGATCTGGACATACACAGATTTCACATATACACAGCTGATGCTTATTTGTGATCAGATCTTGCTCTACCCTTAGCGATATATTAAAACCAGCTGTGACGTTATACAACACATAGAAATCAGGCATCATTTTATAATAGACCACGTGCTAAAGAAAGACGTCCGGCTAGAGTATGTGTCGACTGAGCAGCAAGTAACTAACGTCTTCACAAAGGCTCTACCAAACGCTAAGTTTTCTTATTTTACAAACATATTAGGTCTCATAGAATTGCCTTGAAATAGTCCATGCGCTAACATTTTGCAGGTTGTCCACTGTTGTGTACCTCAGCTGCGAGTATTTTGTTCAGGGGGAACGTAAAGACTTTCAGCTGTAGTGCACTTTTCGTTGGGAGAATATCAATTGTAGGGGGGAACCAAGATCTGAATTGTTAAGCGCTAAGTCAGCTGAATATGTGGGATCTGGACATACACAGATTTCACATATACACAGCTGATGCTTATTTGTGATCAGATCTTGCTCTACCCTTAGCGATATATTAAAACCAGCTGTGACGTTATACAACTTTGGCGCCAACTATTTATTTACCTTTTCACCCTTGCGGTTAAAATTTGAAATCATTTTAAAATACTTGTCCTATTTCGCAATTTTTGATAAAATCTTTTCAAAATAATTTCAAAATATTGTACGCGACGTCGGATGATTGACACGTGGTTGTCATCATTTGTATCGTCACAGCTACATCTTCTCTTTCCCTCGCCGTTTACTCTTCCATAGATATTTGCGGCGTTTCCCAATTTCATTTACACTTACCTTGCGAATATTATCTATTGCATCTCTTGCGTTTGTGCTTTTCGTGTGTTCTTTTGCAGAAAAACTTTCACTTTTTCTTGCACTCTTTCAACTACTGAAATGGCATCCGAACTGATCAGCAATAGCCACCACATATCTTTCGACTCAGTCCTTGCCATGGATGATGCAGGACTTGTAGAAGTGTTTGAAGCTCTTGTAGCGACTGGTTTGAAAGACTTTCTGGGGTTTCCCGCCATTTATTACGAAGCTGCTGTAACAGAGTTCTTTGAGAATAGTTCTGTAAGGGATGGAATGGTGGTCATCACCATACGAGGGATGACAGTGGAAATTTCTGAAAATGTCTTTGCGGGGGCGTTTCAACTGCCGATGGATGGATTGACGAACTTGTCTGAAGTCCCTAAGGATCTTGTTTTTATTTTAGGAGTATTGTTTCAGACTCTGGTGAACAAGTGAGCACCTCTTGTAAAAAGAGGGAAATGAAGATTGAGTTTCGCCTACTCAGTGACATTCTGGCGAAAACCATTTTCGTAAAAGCAGGGTCTTTCGACGCAGTCACTCATGAACGGTTATTGTTGATGACTGCTATCATTAGGGTTGTGAAGATAAACTGGAGCAGGTTGTTGAACCCATTCAAGATATTGATCCTACTTCTGCTGCTCATCCTCCTGCGCCCAAACGAAAAGCATCTAAAAGAAAGTTGAGGATGACTGTTAGTTCTGATGATGAATTTATTGAAAAAGAGTCTGATATGGAGACAGTTGTGGTTGTACAGCACGCACCGATATCTGCTGATGATGTCGACTCCATTATTGAACAAGTAGTGTCTGAAACTGCTCAGCTGAACGCAGATGTTGGGAGTCCAGCAGTTCAACGAACTGATGAACGGGAGAAATGGTTCGATATGTCCTATGAAGAATTTATTGCCAGTGATGCTAATCAGTGAGTAGCAACAGATAGTGATACCGATGGAGAAGCAGAAACAATTGTTGTGGAACAACCAGTACAGCGATCAGTTGAGAAAGAAAAGGATGCGGACTTTGGAGGTAGTGAGTATCTTGTGCTTGGAAAGAAAAATGAAGGATTTTTAAGCACCAAGCCAACTGACGAAGAGTTGTTGTCTCTTGGGGACTTGCTGATGCAAATTTCTGATGACATGATGCTTCCTTCAGTCACAGCTGCTGAAGTGACAAAGATTAAATTGGGCCAGTCAGTAGAAATCCACGAAGTCCAAGACAAAGACTGGTACTATGCCAGTCTTACAAAGATCTCTGCTCATGACAAAGGAAAGAATCCTTTGGAAGCAGAAGATGTTGTAAAGGAAATCCAGCCAGAGAGATGGTACAGCTGATATGTGGGGATATAGAATTCCATGTGCAGCTCCGTGAGAAAGTTATATAGAATGTTGTCTAGTTTATTCATTCTTTCAGTCTCAGCCAATTTCTTGATTTATAATTAGTCAAGGTAATAGCCGCAAAGGAGAAGCATATGTTGAATTGGGTGGAAACAACCACTCTGGAGACTTCCGTAAAGCGACGAGTGTAAATAATTGTCAAATACAGAGAAATGCTTTTACGGAAATTTTTGGAATCTCACAGGAAATTTTTTGCGCCTGGACAACCGTGGACAGCCACGGCTTCCCAAATTATTGACTTACTCTCTGCTGCTCATCATCAACCGCTGGATGCATTGTTGGTGCAAGAGAAAGAGCACGGATTGATAGTGGAACGACCATGTTCTTCCAAATCCCTTGATGATTCTGCTGACAGCAGTGGTGTTGTTCTTGCATAGTTTTACTCTATGGCCAAGTCCACCTGCTGGGTAAGGCCGATGGTGTTATTCGATGGAATCTGGACACCTCTGCAGGGCAATGAGTTTTGGAAAAACAGTTGTAGATTGTCTCTTTTTGTGAATATAAGACAGCTGCCGCAAAGAGCTACTGAAGACTATCTTGCTCCTCACTGCTACTTTATCGAGTCTGTTCAATATTTGGGAGCAGCGCCGTCTTTAATCAAAACATGGGGCTGGTACAGAGTATGTACATATATCACTCGTTACAGTATGTTTGCCTGCCTGCGACCAGTTGGCTCTCTCAATCCTTGCAGGGATCTTGTTATTAAGAGTTCAGTAGTGGATATCCTTCAGAAGGTTCCAACTGGTTTCTGCGATGTTTTCAGCACATCACAGATGTTGTGAGACTTGAAAATGTGTTAAAGATTAATTGTTGGATTAATAGGTTTTTAAGGAATTCTGGTGGTTCAGATTTCTGTTTGAAGGTTTTGTTTCAATTTTCGGGCCAGATTTCACATTTGGAGCAATTTTGGAAATTTTGATATTTTCGAGTTTGAAATCTGATTTTGTGAGAAATCTGAATTGTTGGTGAGATCTGTCGGATTTCTTGAGAAATCTGGTCGCCTAGCATAATTGGTAGCGCAAGATCAATACGTCGTCGTTTTTGTGATGTCTGGATATCTCGTGGGCAGGAGAGATCTGTTGCGTTGATGTGTAGAGGTCTGTGCAGCGCATTTTGTATCGTAGAAGCTTGTACGTCGTCGTTTAGGAGAGATCTGATATTTCAATAGTGCTAGGATCTGATTTAGAAATCTGCCCCGCGTGTTTTGTGTTGAGCGCAATACGATGTCCTTTAGATAAGTTAATACGGTGTCGTTTGGCCTAGCGTTTGGTTGTGAGATCTGGTGAGCGGGTCAATGTATAGCTCTAGTTTTCAGATGTCACCAATACGTCGCCATTTTGGTTAGCGCTTGATGAAGAGATCTGTAGAGTGTTGTATTCCAGATGTATCCAGCCGTTAGCGTTTTTCCTTCAGACTTCTCTAGCGTTAGCTTTCCAGATTTCACCCGTAGTGTTGCGCGACGAAGTTTCAGGTAGTGAGCGCTGTTTAGAATTTGCGTTCAAAGTCTTTGAATCTGATTGTGTCGGTGGACAATTTAAGCAGATTTCACGTGTATATATATATTAGAAGGCTGGTCTTCATTTTCATTAAACCAGATTCCATACTTAGAGAAATATATCACCCGATTGTCGTTCTTCGCTTCAAACCCTCGGGTACTATTCACCATGAGTTTCTCCGGCGAATTCCCGCCGTTTCCGGCCACCTTTTTGGACGTTCGAGGTAGAGTTTGGACTCCTTTCGAGATGCTCTTTCATTCCATACCACTTTTGGAAGCTGCGATTGGCTGGTTGTGGAACGCTAAGTTGCTGCCGTTTGTGCGTTGTGTAGTTCAGGTAGAACTTCGTTCTTTTTACGATGAGATCTTGTTCCTAGCCTTGATTTATGCTTCCTGTTAAGTTGTATTGTTGGGATTGGTCGCTGGTTGAGTGTATGACTCCCAGCCGTGAGTTTCTATAGATGGCCGTGACTTTCTGTTAGCTTGCCTGAGTTGTTTTGTGCGTTGTTTGCTTCGACAGGTGCTTATATCAGATTTCTGGGCTTTTTTTTGGTAATTGTTGCCTAAAAATTAGAGGTACGGATCTTGAGCATGAAATCCAGCTTGGATTAGCGTGGGATTTAATGTGAGAGCTGGTTTGCATCTCTGGTTGGGATTGCCGTGCATACCTGCTGTGTATTGCTTGCTGTTGAATTCGTGTTATACTAGCTGCTCTCGGTTGATTGCATATAAGCATTTGTTCATGCGCATTTAAGATCCCTTGCTTTGTATCTTGTTGTATTGTGCTGTTGTTTCTTACCAGGATGCGAGGGTGAGCGGCGATACCGCACTCTCATCTCCATGCTGCGATCTGTTAGCCCTCATTCGGGTCAGAAATCACATTTATAGAAATTCTGGAATTTTCAATATTTTCGAGTTTGAAATCTGATTTGGTGAGAAATCTGTTCGGCGAGTGGTGAAATCTGGACGCTTGGTGTTGCGGCGTGTTTTGTAGCGAGAGGTATTGAAACGCCGTCGTTTGCTGAGGTCCGGATGTCTTGTGAGAATGAGATCTGTTGCGTTAATGTGTATAGATCTGGCCGCAGCGTGTTTGTGAAATCTGTTAGCGTGTTTGTTGTTCAGACCTTAGCAACGTGTTTTTGTGTTGAGGGTAAAACGATGTCATTTAGATAAGTTGCCACGGCGCCGTTTTGGTGAACGTTGGCGGGAGAGATCTGTTTCGCGAGTTTGGCGTTCGAGTGACCAGATTTCAGCGATCAGCTTTTAGCGCTTTGTATTTCAGATTTCACCAGCGTTTGTTATTAGCGTTCCAGACTTCACCGTGGTGCTGTGCGACGTCGTTTTAGCGTTAGCTCTATTTTCCAGCGTTTAGTTTGTTGTTCAGATTTCACCGCGGTTTTGAGTAATGTAGCGCATGCGTTGGTTGGATTGTGGGATCTGTTTCTTTCGGTGTATGTTTAACCAGATTTCATGCGTGTATTTATATTAAAAGTGTTGGCCTTCAATTATTTTAAACAGATTCCATACTTAGCGATTTTCCTCCCAACTTTCATTCTTCGCTCAAACCCTCGGGTACTGTTCACCGTGAGCTTCTCCAGCGATTTACCATCGATTTCGGCCACCGTTTTTCACGTTTGAGGTAGTGTTGGACTCCTATCGACAAGCTCTTTTATTTCATACCCATTTTAAAGGCTGTCGTTGGCTGGAGCAAAAGCACGAATCTGCTGTTTCGTTCGTGTGTTTGTGCGTGCAGGTAGCTTTTTCGAAGTAGCTTGGAAATCTTGTTCCTAGCCTTGTTTTAAGCTCCCTGTTAAGTTGTATTGTTGGATTTTAGCGCTAGTTTTAGTGTTTAGATTCCAGCCGAGAGCTTTTTGTAGTTGGCTGTGAACTTTTGTTGATGTTTCCCTGAATCTTGCATGTGTTTAGCAGTTTGGATTCAGATTTCTCGAGGCTTGAATTGTGGTAATTGTTGCACCGAATCAGGTACGGATTTGAGCTTGTAAAATCAGCGTGTTTATGGCTTGGATAAAATGGCTGGTTGCTGAATTGTTCTGCCCTGTTTGTAGTGCTGGCCGAGAGTTATGACGTCTATAATTGCCTGGTGCAATTGCTGTTTTGTGCATCCGTGTGTATGTGATGTTGTGCATATGTTATATGCTTGATGTCCATTGTTTCGTTGTTGTGCTCTGTTTTCTTACCAGGATGCGAGGGCGAGCGACGATACCGCACTCTCATCTCCCTGCTGGGTTTGTTAGCCCCTATGCGCCGAGTGGTTAACTACCACAGTTCATAGGTTGGGCAACGGCAGGTCGAGCTGTTTGATGCATCTGGTATTCGGGTGTAGTGTCAAGGTGAGTGGATCATTACCACACTTTGAACACACCCCGTGGCCATTGTTTGTTGCAGATTCCGTTGAGCTGTGCATTGGGTTCTTTGGCTCCCTTCCTTGGTTGTAGCCTCCGACTGTGGCCCCTGGTCTCATGCATAGCATCTGCATTTTATTCTTGCTGTTTACTGCTGTTTTGTAGTTTCTCTCCGTACTGGGGTTTGACCCCATGTCCCTCTAGGGATTGGTTGTTTTCCTTGCCTGTTTTGTTGTTCAGGTTATATAGCTGGTCGTGGATCTGACCCAACTAGAGGTGCCCCAGGAGGTGGTTAGAGTATCCCAGTATCGTATTGCATATTTATATGTATCAGTACAGATAGCCAGGGGATGCCCTGTGTTCTTGTTGTATTTTGTGGTACTTGGTTGTGGTTGTCACCAGGTATCTGATAAATGTTTATGTTGTACTGTTGTCGTGGGCTTGTAGCCTTTGTTGGTGGTTTTGTTAAACTGGGATATCTATTTTGATTATTGTTGTATTTTAAATTATATCGTTTTAAACCGTCAGGCCAAAAGCAAAAATTTTTACTCGCTTTTTAGTAGCTTCCGCTTGTATTTATTTGATTTTACTCTGTTGTGTGCACGAGGCCTGACATTTTTGGTATCAGGCTTAAGCTGGGATAAGCTCTATTTCTTTTATCACACTTGAGTCTAGGCACAGTGTCGTGTGTTGCATGTGCTTGATCTATGTGATTTACGTGCTGCTTATTGTTGTCATATTTATGTTGTATCTGTTCTATGTTGCCTTATCATGTTTAGTGCCTTCGTAGATGCCTCCTAGACGTAGAGCTAGAGGTAGGGGCAGTTTCAGGAGTCAGAGGGACAGAATGAGGATCGGCGTAGTGCTCCTAGTCGTACTCGTAGTAGACATGATGAGGAGGAGGAAGTTGGTGACTTGCCTACCCCTGTGTAGAGGATGGACGTTGTGATACTGAGGTTTCATAGGATGAACCCTCAGGTCTTCAATGGCGACGATTCGAGCGAGGATGCGGCTTAGGAACATCATCGGTCTATTTGATCGTGTCCAGTATGACAACGAGCTTCGTTTGAGTTTGGTGACCCTTCAGCTTAGGAAGGGTGCAGAGCGCTGGTGGCAAGGTGCTTCTAGTACTTTGTTGGAGACCGGCGTTGAGATTACTTGGGCCAGATTTTGCGAGACTTTTAGGCAGGAGTATGTTCCTGATTCTTATGTGAAAGCCCGTGAACATGAGTTTGATCATCTGGAGCAGGGCTCGATGTCTGTTCGTGAGTATGCTAGGATGTTTTCTTCTTTGTTGGCGTACGTTCCGCACGTTTTTGGCTGGAAGAGGGCCAAGTGGACCAGATTCTTAGAGGGTTTGAATGAGGAACTGTATCAGATGGTGCTGACAATCAAACACAAGACTTATGCTGAAGTAGTTGATAGTGCTATTGATAGTGAGGAGGGTTTGCGGATTCGTCGTGCTCGTAGGCAGCAGGTAGCTCAGGGTGGTCGTACCGCTGTTCAGGGAGCGCAGTCTTCCCAGTCATCCCATCAGCCCCCGTCGTAGCAGCAGCAGCAGGTGGCACAGCAGTCTGGCCGTCAGAGGTTTCGACCCCGCGGTCAAAAGTTCAAGAAGAAGTCTGGTTCTGGATCGTCTGGTTCAGTATCTTGAGTAGCCGTGGTTCTCGGGCTGAGTTTTGTGGTTATTGTGGTGGCAAGCATCCTTCTACCCATTGTGTCGGTGTGCAGGGCTCCTGAAATCTTTGCGGTTAGTATGGGCATTTTGCTAGGGTGTGTCCGTCAGCTGGATCGCAGCCAGCCGCAGCCCCTCCTCAGGGTCGTGGAGGACAGTCTAGGAGGCATTCCCCTCAGTTTCAGCCGCCTAGGATTGGTGAGACTCCGTTTAGCCTGTTCCAGCATCCTGGTCCGTCGCGATTCGGACAGTCGTCTCAGCCGTTCTATTCTGGACCTCAGCATGCTCAGGCTAACGTCATGACTAGGGAGAAGGCCGAGGAGACGCCGAGCAGGGTGATTGCAGGTACTTGTCTTGTTTTCGATTTTCCTGCACGTGTGTTGTTTGACACCGGTGCATCGCATTCATTCATCTCTGATTCGTTTGTTATTGAGCATGGTTTGCATACCATTCCTTTGCGCGATGCTGTTTCTGTTTCTACTCCTGGCGGTGTGAGCCTGTTTTCCCAGGAGGTTTTGTTAGATGGAGTTTTGAGATTTGGAGAGCATGTGTTGGTGGCGAATCTTATTCGTATGATGTTGTGGGATTTCGATTGCATTGTTGGGATGGACGTGTTGTCCAGCTATAGGGCCTCAGTGGATTGTTTCCATGGTATTGTTCGTATTAGGCCTTTGTCTGGCGAGAAGTGGGACTTCTACGGCCAGGATTCTCGATCGAAGATCCCGTTAGTCTCAGCGATGGAGATGTTCAGTTTGTTGTCCTTAGGGAATGTTGGTTTCATGATCTACGCTTTGGATGCATCTTCTTCTTCTCGTGTGCAGCTCAGTGATGTTCCCGTGGTGCGACATTTTCCCGATGTGTTCCCGGAGGAGATTCCTGGTTTTCCTCCGAGGAGGGATATTGACTTCAGCATAGAGCTGGTGCCTAGCATAGCTCCGATTTCTCGTGCCCCGTATCGTTTGGCACCTGCGGAGTTGAGAGAACTCAATGTGCAGTTGGACGATTTGCTGGAGAAGGGTTTTATCAGACCTAGCATGTCGTCGGTGGGAGCGCCCATTTTATTTGTGAAGAAGAAGGATGGCTCAATGCGGATGTGCAATGATTTCCGCCAGTTGAACAAAGCGACTGTTAAGAACAAGTACCCTTTACCCAGGGTCGATGATCTGTTTGATCAGCTGCAAGGATCTGCGGTGTATTCGAAGATTGAGTTGCGTTCAGGGTACCACCAGCTGAGAGTAAGATATCAAGATGTCGCAAAGACTGCTTTTCGTACAAGGTACGGACACTTTGAGTTCTTGGTTATGCCGTTTGGGTTGACCAACGCGCCTGCAGTCTTTATGTATCTGATGAACCGAGTCTTCAGAGAGTTCATAGATCAGTTCGTGATAGTGTTCATTGACGACATCGTGGTATATTCTAAGACTCCTTTAGAGCATAAGGAGCACTTGAGAATTGTCCTTCAGACGTTGAGAGACCAGCAGCTGTATGCTAAATTCTCCAAGTGCGAGTTTTGGCTGGATCGCGTCGTTTTCTTGGGTCATGTCATTTTAGTCGAGGGGATTTCTGTGGATCCCAGTAAGGTTGATGCTGTTTTGAACTGGGAGCGTCCCAGGAATGTGTCGGAGATTCGCAGTTTCTTGGGTCTGGCTGGCTATTATCGTCGTTTCATTGAAGGATTTTCTAGTATAGCAAAGCCGATGACTCAATTGACTCAGAAGTACAATCGGTTTGTGTGGACTGAGCAATGCGAGAACGCGTTTCAATTGCTCAAGGAGAAATTGACTACTGTGTTAGAGTAGATGCCCAACTAGCCAACTTGTGGCGTGTGGGTTTATAGAATCTTGTATGAAACGATCTTTATATATGATATTCGCATTTATTCATGGCTTTCTTTATTTTCATTATGACTATAATGTTAACAATAGTGTTGGATAAAGACCTAGAATGCACCATAGTGTATGTTAGATGTGATAGTGGGTATGACGGCTATCATGAAACACATCTAATAGTCACTGTGTATTCTGAACTCGTTCCTAGTCGATTGGACCGTCAAAATGAGGATAAGGCCGCCCGAGATTGAGACTACTATCTGCGATGCGAAGTACCGTGTTTAATTGGTAGGGAACATTATGATGTTCTGAGCATGCAGATAGATAGTGACCTGGTGATCTATCGAACTACCCTCGTTCGGACATTTCAAGTGGTTACCATTTGTCCAGTGGATAAGTCTGAGGTCTTGGTTGTACTGATTAGTCCTCACGACTCGAAACGTCATTGAGACTCTACATGATAGGCGTCTCACTTTGACCCGTTTGCCGACTCTCTTGGGGTCATAAGGCGTCGGGATTGGGCGAGACCCCGATGCATGTAGGAGTCGATGCATCGTTGTCGAGGATTCACCGCTC